>JAUMHF010000007.1:4295509-4324140 GCA_032359275.1 Microctenopoma steveboyesi | reverse complement strand
GCAATCCTTTGGCATTGATTTACACACGGGTGAGAAGTGGATCTGTGATCTAAAGAGCTCTGCCTGACAGATGACGTGTGAAATAATTAGACGGGTTTCTCTGAATTTTCAGGCGCAGTGTTTGTGCGAAACCCGATCAACAGGGAGCTGGTTGCTACATTTGAGATGACGGTGTCCGTACATGACAACGCCAGTGAAGTTATTGACATGTCGGGAAGTGTTCCAAATGGTAAGTTAACTCTTCCTCATGCAGCCTGTCTGCAGTTTCACACGTTCACTTTTCACCATCTGTCCCTCTTTAGCACGGCTAACCATCAACGTGTTGGATGTAAATGACAATGCCCCTCGTTTCCGGCCTTTCGGGGTGACAAACTTCACAGAGAAGATTTTAGAAGGAGCTCAGCCGGGCACTACGCTGCTCTCAGTATCAGCCATAGATCCAGATAAAGGTCCCAACGGCCAGGTCACCTATGAGCTGCTTCACTTGCCCCGAGGGGATTATGTTAGACTGGAGGACCCTTCCATTGGTACGACTACTGCTCCACAAGCTGCTTGTAATGTTGGTTTTCATGTAAATTGTAAATGTCGGTAGAAGAATCTTTACTGTAACCATCACTGTGTTAAAAATGTTCCAGGTAAGATCGTAGCCAATCAGACGGTGGATTTTGAGCAGGTGCAGTGGCTGAATTTCACGATTCGGGCCCAGGACCACGGCACCCCTCCCAGGATAACTGAGCTGCCAGTTTATCTGCTCATTGTGGATGTTAATGACAACAATCCTGTCTTTGTACAGCCCTCATATCAGGTACTGAACAGTTCAGCTAGATTCTGTTGATAAAATAAATGTAGATTCTAGATTTGTTGGGGTAAGGGTTTGAAATCATCATGGTTACCTACAGACTGCTGAACTTATGTAGTGACGTTAATCTATAGATTCTACATTAACGTTTTATTAATATATAAGGAATCTAATCCTGCAAAAAGTAACTAGTAACTAATAGAGTTAGTGGCGTAAAAATAAAACATTTGCCTCGGATTTGTAGCGTACAGAAATACTCTATACCTCAGAATGGTACTTGAATTCAGTACTCGCGTAACTTATGTAATGTGCATACAGTAAGTAATTATGTAATATAATGTCATGTTTATGTTAAATCCCAAATGAATCATATTCTTGCAGTGTCCCTGGGCCGATGTTCTTTGTTTGTTTATCTGTTTGTAGGTGGCTGTGTTTGAAAATGTGGACCTGGGTACAACAGTCCTTCGTGTCAGTGCTACAGATGCTGATTCTGGCCTCTTTGCTGTCATTGGGTACAGCCTGGTAGATGGAGAGGGCAAATTTGACATAAAATCAACCACTGTAAGTTCATCCACATGTCCTAATAATAATAATCGTGTACTACCATAGTTCTGTGTACATAGATATTTTACGTTTGATAAAGGTTAAAGAATGAAATTTTATCGAGTGAAGAATCATCCTGTCTTGATTTAAAGTTAAATAAGAAGGTAAATCGAAGATAGTTTACCTTCATGTTCCATTTCTGTCCCACGGTCAAAAAATGTCTTCATACAACCACCACTCCCAGTCAGTACTTCCTTCCTAATCATTCCTTCTCGCCCGTGTCAGGGAGAAATCTACATCCTCTCTCCTCTCGACAGAGAGACAAAGGATCATTACACCCTAACTGCCGTCGCTCGTGACAACCCTGGCGGCAGCTCCAGCAACAGACGAGAAAATGCTGCCCAGGTAGAAATCACTGTCCGTATGACCCTTGTGTCATACGGACAGTATGATCTAATTTCACAGAACTAACCTTTAAAGTGAACCCCAGAAAGTAAACTCCTATTGAAATGAAAAGAAACCTTGTTCTGTGTGTTGTACAAGTGGAACCAAGCTGTTCGGTCCTAGAATTTGACTTTAGGTCAGCGTGTGAATTATGAATTATCCTTACGGGTTGGTGCTCATTAGGTGTTGGTGACAGTTCTTGATGTCAACGACTATCGGCCGCGCTTCACGGACAGAGTGTTCAACACCAGCGTGTTTGAGAATGAGCCGAGTGGGACGTCGGTGATCACAGTGAAGGCCATTGATCTGGATGAAGGAGAGAATGGAGTAGTACTCTATACCATGTTGGGACCCAATTCAGGTAATGCACCTCACTTATCTACAGTCACCTGTGATTGTGAATGAATTTGCGATATCATTTATTGGTTCATCTCGTGCACCTGGCAGATACTATTTAGTGGATTTAAACTTTTACGTTTCTAACTTTGGGACCAGTTTGATTGACTTAGACGCTGATCTTCTGTCTTCAGAAGCTTTTTCCATGGATCCGAACACGGGACTGGTGCGTTCGCGCCGCATGCTTCTGTCTTCTGAGCGTTTCAACCTGACTGTGGTGGCTACAGACCAGGGGCGACCTCCTCTGTGGAGCACCGCAGACCTCATCATCACAGTTGTAGATGTCAATGACAACAGACCTGTGTTTGTGAGGCCCGCCAATGGAACTATAATCCATATCCTAGAGGTATCTGCTGCCGCGTAGATTATAGCACATCGTTTTTCATAATTCCATGTTTAGCGTCTAAAGTCTGTGCAGTTAAAGACATCCGCTCATATTGACCCTAGTTGTCTTTCGTATAGGAGCAGCCCCCAGGTCTGCCAGTGTATGAGGTCTATGCAACAGACTCTGACAAGGGTGTGAATGGAGAGGTCCGTTACATCTTCTTGCAGACTGGAGGAGGTAACAGAGACTGGGAAAACTTCCATATCGATGCCATGTCTGGAGTGATCACAACTACTGTGAAGCTGGACCGAGAGAAACAGGCCCTCTATGGCGTGAGTCAACACTGTGTGTGTGTGTGTGTGTGTGTGTGTGTGCGTGCGTGTGTCTGTGCACGTGCAGGTGTGTAGTGATGCGCTCGAGTAGATAGACGTGCATTTCTCTAACTGAGTACAAACAACTCTTTTAGCTTATCATTGTGGCCCGTGACATGGGCCAGCCAGTGCCTTACGAGACCACACAGCCTCTGCAGGTGGCGCTGTTGGACATTGATGACAATGAACCTGTCTTCCTTAAGCCACCGGTGAGTTTGAGGCTTTGTGAATATGTGTTATTGTGGTGAGCTGTGCTGAAGGTCTGCTGTTAAACTATATTTTTTTTACGTCTTGTATATGTGGGTGCACCTCAGCGCGGCAGCTTGCCTTACCAGGTGTTGACAGTGCCTGAGCACTCCCCCCCAAGTACAATGGTGGGGAACATAACCAGAGCTGTGGACGCAGACGAGGGCTCCAACGCCGTCGTCTACTACTTCATTGCAGGTGATATAAAGTTCTTCACACGAAGGCACGCGTTGTGTTGATTTTGTTGTATATGATGTAAATCAGTGAATGTATTTTTGTTAATTATGATGCTTTAGAGTAAATCTGGAGGCTCTGGTCTCCGTTGTATGGTCAGATCTTGTACTTCTTTTGTGCTCTAGATTACTGAGCAACATTCCTTCTGTCATGTTGTTATCAATTTGTCTTCCTGCAGCGGGAAACGGTGATGGAAACTTTGCCTTGAGTCTAAATGGAGACCTTAAGGTGCTTAAGAGTCTGGACCGTGAAGAGATCCCAGTGTACTCCATCATCATCAAGGCTTCCAGCAACAGGAGCTGGACTCCTCCCAGGGGACAGAGGGCAGCGCGGACCAAAGCTCTAGACCCAACCCATGACCCCAGCCTACTGGAAGTACGAATCGAGCTGGAAGACATCAATGACCAGACACCACACTTCATTAAGGCGGAGTACACTGCAGGTGACGTGCATTCTTCCTCTGTGCACGTATACAGATACTGGTCTGTGTTAAATCACCAACTTCCCCTTTCTGCTTGTTTCAGGAGTTGCAGCAAATGCCAAAGTGGGCTCAGACTTGATCAGGGTCATGGCGATAGACAGTGACATTGGCAACAACAGCTTGGTCCAGTACCATATTGTTACAATCCGCTACTTCCAGTCACAGAATAATGGTAGTGAGGATGTTGGCAGCATATTCACCATTGGTGAGCTTCAGGTTTAAAACATCCGCATGCAAATATGTCTCATTGCAGTAAACAGCTAATGATGAAATGTAATCTTTCTTTTCAAATGTAAAATTGAATTTAACAAAACAGACTTTCTGTGACTTCCTACAATGTAGTTTGATCTACTTCTAGAATCTAGTGTTCAGGATTATGGATGAGTGAATAAATCATCAACAAAGAACATGTCCTATGATTTCTACAGGTTTGACCGATGGCATCATCAGAACCTATGACCTCTTCACCGCCTACAATCCAGGCTATTTTCAGCTAGAGATTTTGGCATGCGACATCGCCGGCCACAGCACAACCACCAACGTAAATATCTATATCCTCCGGGATGACCAGAGGGTCAAGATAGTCTTTAATGAGATTCCTGACTGGCTACGCCAAAACCAGGAGGACTTCATCAGCCTGCTGTCCAACATTACTGGAGCTATTGTTAACTTAGACGACATACAGGTCAGGCTTCTTACTGGCACCGTGCTTTGTTTTCTTTTGTGTTTGTATGGTATAAATGGCTGATACCGTTGTCTCATTATCCTTTCATCTAGTTCCATGTGGACAAGAAAGGGAGGGTGAATTATGGCCAAACAGATATGCTGATCCACGTCGTCAACAACCAGACCAACACCATACTAGATGTTGAAAGGTGTCCTTTGTTGGCTGAACGCTCGCTCATTCCACGCTGTGCTGCCAGAGTCCTGACTCACCTGGTGTTCCGTGTTTTTTTGCAGGGTGATTCAAATGATCGACGAGAACAAGGAGCAGCTGAGAAACCTGTTCAGGACATACAATGTCGTGGATGTTCAGCCGGCTGTCGGTGATAAGCTGCCCGACGACATCTCCACGCTACAGGTCTGTGAAGCGGGAACTTTCAAACACCGGACCCAGATGGTTTACGTTGCAGTGATTTTAAGATTTATTTCAATATTTTTTCTTTTACAGTTGGTCATCATTATCCTGGCTGTGCTGCTGTGCCTGGCTGGATTCTTGTTTGTCACGATGAACTGGCATTATCGCAGAGTGTGAGAATGCTTCACTCTTCTATGCAAAAGGCCTTTTTCAACGTACTTGTAGTTTTGTGTGCACTCGCTCATTTGCGAGCTGAGACATTTAACCTTCTTATACGGTCTGAGCGGTGTTATCAAGATGTTTATCTTCTCTTGACTCGTCTCTTTTTGCTGTGTTGCAGACACGAGAGGAAGCTGAAAGCCATCGTTGCAGGATCATCAGGTGAGAATCGGCTTTGATCTCGGGACAGTCCCACCAGCCGTTAATTCCAGGATGTGGCTTCTACCGCCTGTCAGCGTACAGTATTCAGTCTTACTGTAGTGATGCTGTTTTTCTTTAAAGTATTTGTTCTCTACCATGCAGGAAACCAAGGTCTAATGGATATCCTGGACATGCCCAACACTAACAAGTACTCCTTCGAGGGGTGAGATGAAAACTTTAATTTTCACACCTCTACGTCTCTGCAGTGCTTAAATGGAATTATCACAAAAATCACCCTTCTCTAAATGTTCTTTCACTGTCAGTGTTTCCTTCAGTTCGAGGGCAAGTGTTCCACAACTTCAAGAATTAAAATAGACATTCAGTGTGTGCTGAAGAAACATTATACGAAGTGTACTTTGCTTTCTTGTCACCAGCGTGTTGTGGAAAGGCAAGCGGTAGAAGCAGGAAGTGCTGAGTGTAATTTCCAGAACGTAAACTCATGTTGTCACATTTTCTTCTTGAACTGACAAAACAAATGAAAAGTAATTTGTTGGTTTTGCTACAGCTGGACACGGATGTTCCATTTTGAAAATCAAGCTTGTTTAGTTTTTGTTGCTCACGTTTGTATAATGGTCTTTGACTGTTCAGGGCAAATCCTGTGTGGCTGGACCCATTCTGTCGCAACTTGGAGCTGGCCGCCCAGGCTGACCACGAAGACGATCTGCCCGAGAACCTGAGCGAGATAACTGACCTGTGGAACAGCCCAGCACGCACACACGTCAGTACCAACATCTATCATCAACCCAAACTGCATATGTCAAAACCACCTGAGAGTCAGAGTTGTACCATCACACTCTATGTAAGCAGGCGCGTGTGTGTGTGTGTGTGTGTTGTCTTCACAGGGAACATTCGGTCGCGAGCCTCAAGCGAAGCCAGAGGATGATCGATACTTGAGAGCAGCTATTCAGGAGTATGACAACATCGCCAAACTGGGCCAGATCATGCGGGAGGGGCCCATCAAGGTAAGACGCCTACATGTTAGAATGGCCAGTGTCTCAACATGTTCAATCTCAGAAGCTTATTTTTTGCTGGCCGTGGACCCTCTATGCTTCCCCAAACACATTGTGGGAACAAAGTCACGCAACCGGACCACAGACTTCATCCAGTCTGTCCTGAGAAGGGGCCAAACCGACCTAAAGAGAGGCAGTTGTGTCTCTGAAGTTTATTTTCATTTATGTTTATTATGACAACTAGAGGTGTGTGAGTTAGAGGAAGTGATAGATTTTGTTTGAACCTAACTGCCGTCCTGTTAGGGTTCCCTGCTTAAGGTGGTCCTGGATGACTACCTGAGGCTGAAAACGCTCTTTGCAGCCCGACTTGTCAACGTTTCCACCAACCAAGGAGATCAGTCATCAGTCACTGAGGTGGGCTGGGAATGGTGGATGATCTCTCTGCACCGTCTGCACCTGTGCTGTTCTTGTCTGAGCTCGCTGGAGAGTGACCTTGCATTCCTTTGATTGCTTCTTTCTGACCTCTACTCTGATGCTGCACCTTCTTGCTACTACTTCCTCTTCTACCTTGAGCCAGATTTTTTTTACTTTTCTGTTAGGGAGGGGAGGTACCACCCAGATATTCCAGTCATATATGTTCATACAATCACTGTATACAGTTGAGACTGTGACTTGTATGTTTTCCTACATTCTGAATTGCTTCAGTGTTGAAACTCTCAGCGTAAAACAAGTTAATGCTAAGAGCAACTTGTAACATAGTAAACCAGGACTGCTGGGACATCTTTTATACTCGGCTCATCTCCCGTCTCACTACTTCAAGTTGCTGTTATTTACTGCAAATATTGATTGCTAAAGCATTTCCTTCCACTTGTTTATCTATTAATCAGCAGCTACATTTATTCTAATCTTGGCCTCTTTTTTTTTTCACCTTCAGCTGATCCAGAGTGATCTGGATGATGATGATGATGATGAGCGCCTGAGCGTGGGTGGCGGTCGCGGCACACTGCGCTTCAAGCACAAGCTTACTGTGGAGTTAAAGGGTCCCGAAGGTGTGCACGTAGTCCATGGCAGCACGGGCACCCTCCTGACTTCTGACCTTAACAGTCTGCCAGAGGATGACCAGCGGGCCCTGGCACGTTCTTTGGAGGCACTGAACGCCGATGGCGGGCTCTATTCTGAGCGCAACGCCCGCACAGAGTCAGCCAAGTCTACCCCGATGCACCGTCACAAGGAAGGCGACAACCTGTCAGAGAGTCCCCTGGAGATCACGGAGTTATGACTAGCCGAGGCCTCGCTGGTCTGAGCACCACCATGACTTCTGTGTGTCCACCCTGACAAGGTTGGGAGGACTGGATGTGGAGTGTGTGTAGTCTAGGGAAACCCATCAGTAAGACAGCCGGCAAGAGTAATGTTAAAGATGGTCCCACATTAGGTGCTTCAGGAGAAGTTTTTTTTTAATGGGAATGAGCATGAAAAGCAGGGTACGTGTCCTGGGAGAAGCTTGTTGAACCCATGAACTATTGTCAAAAGGTGCCTCGATCTGACATCATACCTGGACTGCATACGCTCCCACAAACACAAATTTACACACAGACCAGCGGATGGCCATCAATGGGACACAAAGATGATGTAATTTCTCATAATGTGATATTTTTTATTTCTGCAAGATGCAATCGGTACTAAAATAGAGCTGATGTTCAATACGTTCGGTTGGTGAAAAATTAAAGTTGGATACTCAGCTCAGATATGGGCTAATATTTTCCCTAGTGATGCTCACAGGAGGAGTTTTTACCTAAAACTAAGTGGAAGAGGAACACTTACCTTTGTGCAATTGTTGCAGTGCTGTTTTAGTTTGTTGAAAAAGCTTCTCTGGATCAGTGGCACAAGGACAAAACACTCTCCTGTATGCGGCAGAAGTGAGCACAACCTAGTCCTACTCCTCCATCTTCAGTGTGGACTGGATCAGTCATTTACAAGGAGACTCTTTACTCATAACTGGCAACTTAAAGAAACAATAAATGAACTTGATTGGACATTCGATACGAGCCACAATAAAAAAACTGAATCTTTTACAAGAAATTTAGTAACAGAGGAAGTCAGAGAAATACTCATGAAGAAAAAGCTATGAATTGTTAAATTTTTATAGATAATAAAGATGGCATTGTGCCCACAGAGACACTGCCACATGATGGAGTAAGAGTCATGCTCAAAATGAGCAGTTTGCTTTATTTTTTTATTTTATAGAAAATGCAAAGTTCAAAAAAATATTTTTGAAAAAAAAATCATAGGGTCAAGTTTTGGATGTTTGGAGTTTGTGTATCTTGTGCTAATGACATGTCATTTTGTTTTCCTTTGTATGACAACTGTTTCAAGTGTTGTGTTTTTAAAATTAATTTTTATATTCCCATTTTGTAACTTTGTTTCCGTCATACTGTCACCAGCCCTGCAAATCTGTGTTGGGAAATGTTGTTGAATGATCTGTAATAATAAAAATTCCACAACCTGTGACTTCCGTCATTGAAACATGGGAAAGTGTCCAGAAAGGTTTAATGTCTGGGAATGTGAGAAACATTAATTACTCGTAACACTATGTATTTGTCCTGCAATGACAATTACATTTAATCTCTACATTGACCTCCCACATGTACCTGGAGTATGCAAAACAAAAGGAGAGTTAAAGAAAAATAGACAAGATAAATATTGTGAACATGTGTGGCTTCCCTGTACTGTGTTGTGTATGTAAGAAGTGTCACTGCTTAGCATTTACTGCCATCTTCTGGATGTTAACATTAAAATCATAGGGGGAAAAAAACTCACCACTTAAGCACAGTCATTTTATTATCACCTGGTTACATAGAAAAGTTTTCATCAATATTAGTTGTCAGAAAAACTGGGATTCAGTCCCTCAGATCTTGTTGTCTGCCGCTGGTCACACTCCTCGGGCTGCGGCGCTCGCTGATGCACTAGTGGTAGCAGTGGCTGGCATCTTCTTCAGTGTCCTGTTCAACTGCAGATGAGATGGAGGCTAAATTACTCTCTTTAACACAAGATACAGCTACAACATTATTTAGTAAGTAAAATCAGTAATAGCATTAGTCATTAAATCCACATTTTTCTACGTGAAAGGCTTTAGTTAAAGAATTCTGTCTATTCCACTATTTTAGAGATGACTACTCACCTCCTCAAACTTGTGGATCTGTCGGATGAAGAAGTCTCCATATCTTCGAGCCACTTTGGTATCAGCGATATGGATCATGTCCTGTGGGGCAGGGTGGGGGGTTAAAACATACAGTCCCACCTGAACATGTCAAAATATTTGACCAGACATTATTTACTGTTAACTCAATGATACCTTGTCAATGTAAAAGTCGACTTCAGACGCAGACTGGAACTCTCCATCCAGAGCAGAGATGCCACTGGTCCAAACCAGGTTTTTCATCTTGTGTTTAAAGACCAGCAGCTGAATGCGGAACTCCTGCTCCGTCATGTCCAGAAATCCTGCAAGCTTGGCTACTGGCATGGTGGTGTAGAGCTTGAGGAAGCTGAGGAGATACATTGTGACTTCGATACATTTATAGACATAAAAATATTCAACATGTGTTTTTTGAGGGACCAGATGGATGGTAGGTTTTCTACAGAACGGCAGCATAACTTTTCTGTCTTAGCACCACTTTCATTCACTATGCCTCACACTAAAATGACAGGATGCTCTACCTGCGGATGGTGGAGAGCTGGGCTTGCTGCTGCACCTCCTCAGCAAAGACCTTTAGCTGCTGCTGGAAAGGCTCCTTGTGGTAGTTGGGGTGGACGTTGTCATAGTTTGGCACCACTGGTGACAAAAACTTCGGACAGGCGAAGCTGAACAGTTCCTCAAACACCTGCAGGTCTCTGAGAGAGGTAGAGAAACGAACCCTATTACTGCTGCTGGACACCAGAGTTCATCTAAATAACTACAACACACATTTTATGTTACAAGACCTCATTCCAGACACCTGACATCCACTAATGGCCAGCCAGAAATAAACCTTTTCAAGTTTAGTATCTTTCCAATATTGTCTTGGTGTTTCCAAACATTTCTTGCCAGTATATGCGTACAGACATTAACATGTAATAGTAAAAATAAAGTTGTAATGACACAAACTAATTGCAATAATAAAATGACAATACAGCAAAAAAATGCATTCGCTCTGGTGAAACATGCTGATTGTGTTTCTTACCCTTTCTGCATTCGCAGCATCTTGTCTCCATACTTCTCCCTCAGCTGGGTGTGGATGCTCTCATCAATGCGCATTGGGTACATGGTTAGAGCGATGGCCAGCAGACCATGCATCTGCTCATTTTGTTTGTTAATCTAAAAACAGTACAGAATCCTATTAGCTCTTTTGATACATCATTTCAGAGAAATTCGTATATAAAATGAAATAATCATTAAAGCAGACAACTCTGTACTATCTAATAAAAACTGGTCTCACTGACCATCTCGTATTTATATGTCGACCTCTGGAACATGTTTCTTGTCCTCTGGATATAGAGAAGAATGTTGGCAAAGACTCTGATGGCATCCTGGTAGCGCCTCATCATCAGGTAGGCAAAGCCCACATAGTAATAGGTGGTAATCTGGCACTCAGGCACACGAGAGTACATACTCTGAAAGACAAAAAGAAGAAAATGAAAGGCCCGGTGTACTCAGTAGTGTTACTGTAGTACTCTCTATTAGATCTTACCTTCTTGTTAAGCTCAATGTTCTCTAGGACTTTGATGGCCTGGTAATAATCACCAAGCAGAGAGTGAAGTCTCAGGAGCCCTACCAAGCTGAAGTAACCCAACATCTTGTAAAGAGAATGGCGCCCATATTCTCCAGCTACGCTCTCTGGGTCTCCTGCAATACGGAAAACAAAAATAACAATGTTAACCACCACGTATCTAAATATGCTGAAGGACATGATGTTAACTTCAAATAAAAATCAACACACTATCATGGAATCTACATAAACTTAAATCTGCTTTTAAAAAAGCAGAAAAGCAAAAGAGCCTTAACTTACACAAAATTTTTCTAATCTAATCTTTACTCCCCAACTCCATCGTGCTTTACCTCCACTGGTATACACCTCAAGCTGACGGTTAATGTTGCTCTTGTCCACGAGAGAATGAAGAACATTGAGGACGCTGTGCACGTTCCAGATCTTTGGGTTGTTTCTCAGGAATTCAATCTCCTCCTCTGACTTCTTGGCTGTCTTACAGCGATACTGACTGAAGGATTGAAACTATAGGAGGAACAGTCAACCTTTTACTACATCAATAAACTTAACATTTGTTTGTCTCTTTGTTATAATGGCTCCTATTAGATGATGACACATTAGAAAAGTTTTCTCCTGTACCTGGTAGATGAACTCATCAATAATGTCCCATAGCCACTGGTTAGGCAGCTCCAGGGGGGCTGGGCCATCTGCATCTGTTCACAAACAAACATCCTCCTATGACTACACCAGCTGATATTTTGGGAAGATAACTACAGCACGAGAGAATAAATATAGATAGAATATACTTAAATTATTATGTTACTATTCTTGTAACTTACTAAGAATGTAGTTGAAGAGGTTGCAGTAATTGTAGTATGACTCAAATCTCTGGTCCAGGGTTGGGCCGCCCTGATTATCAAGTACACAGCTTATTAGTTATTTAGTTATTAGTCAGTACACGGTTCCTCTGTGATGCCGGAATATGTTTAAATGTTTATATTGAGAAAATACTTACGCTGACTTTAGCATAGATATGTCTGTAATAGAGCTCCTTATAGAGAATGAGAAACACAGCATCTGTTGAAGATGACAAGGAAAGAATGACGTGAAACATTTCAGCTGGTGAACTACACACACAGGTTACCTACTACTTCAATCAATGAATGGATGACAAAAGACGGCAGATGTAGCACTCACCGTTGCCAACGAGTGATGCAATGGCCTCAGCCTCTGGCCAGGGTGAAGTCTTAAAGAAACGTTCAGTCAACTTGTTCCAGCTGAACAGGATCAAAAAAAAGAAAATATAAGTTGTTACAGAAGACAACTTCACCAACACGAGGAGAGGTTGATACCTTTTGAGCCAAGTTCACCTGTTTTCATAGACATCCTGAATCTCATAGATCTTCTGCTCAATGCTCTCGCTGGACACGCGGTTGGACTGCAGTTCATAAACCTTTTGGTCGATGAGGTCAGAGATTGTTTTATGGAAATACTGCAGGAAGTTCTTGATCACCTCTGGGATGACATGATAGGTCTGCTGCTCATACTGCCTCTCATAGGCCAGGTCTGCTTTGGGGTCACCTACAGGAAAAACGGGAGAGAGAGACACGTAAAAACAAGCACAAAGCAAAACCACAATATGAGGTGCTCGCCTCACACAGAGGAGTGAGTGTACTGCTTTTATGCTTATCACAACAACAGCAATTTAAAAAGCAATCCCATGTTTACAAATGAGCAGATGTTCATGTGCGTACACTTACCCGTGTGCAGGTCGTAGTCGTTTGTGTATGCGTATGGATCATACTGCGGGGACAAACGGATACGTTTTTTTTATTATTTTTTTTTTTTATTGGACAAACAGATAAGTCAGGCATTTGTAATATATTCTCAGTTGACGTCTGTCATAACACTTATTAACTCAAGTTTGCTTTGTCTTATGGTCATCCACCAACACGCAAAGCTAAATAACGCAACAGGAACTGTAAAGTTATAGTTGCATTCGCTTCACAGATAAAGTCTAGATATCGCACTAGCTCATCAGAAGCTACTGTGTACCGATGGAGTTAAGCTAGTCGCGCAGCTAACCAGCTAAACGGCTACTGCCAACCCGCGTGCTGTTGTTTTTGTCAAGCAAGTGTTGACATTTATTCAAGAAAATGGTTTACTCACTTCCTCTTCCTCGTGGTATGACATGATGCCACTTATTAACCCAAGCTCATTAGACACAAGCGTGAAAAAAGCGAACGTGTGCTTGGCTAGCTAATGCCGCTAAACCACGCAGCTGGCGGTGGAGAGACGGCAGGAAACGGAAAGCAGAAACTGTGACGTACGAGTAAAACGTAGTGGCATTGATGCATTTTGGGAAATGGAGTCTGTTGTGTGTGCGTGTGTTTATTGATCTATGAGGCCCATTGCCCAAACCCTTATGGCCAGGTGTGGAAGTCGAAATTTAGTCAAAGGCAAAAATACATCTTTGCTGACATACCTTTCTGTCGAACGAGTCATTTGTTGTCAGTATAAAACCATTTGTATTTCACTGTTGTTTATCCTGTATTTGTTGTATTGTTTAATATTTCATAGTCTATATAACCTATAAAACCTATGAAACACTCTAAATCAGATTCATACACATGTTTTACAACAAACACTTGCCGTTTTTTTTAACACGAATACATATAACTACACGTAAACACCGTTAGGTGGCGCCATGGTCATTGAAATTTCGCTCTGCAGTAATAAAGAAGCTTTAGAGGCCACAGGTTGGAAGGTTGTTTGAAGAAGAGCATCAACATCTACATTGATTATTGATCTTTATCACAACACAAATGAGGTTGTTGCCCAGTGCTTGTGTCAAATTACAAATCTTTTTGTGAGATTTTTTTTGCAGAATATAAAAAAAACATCCAAATGAAGTTTTTGTGTGCAGGGGAAAAGCCTGCACGTTTTCCTACTAAACATAAAGATAATTATCAGGTGCTTTAATAAATAAACTTCCTTACTTCCTTAGCTGTATACTGCAGTTCATTCGCGGACCCAAATTTAATTAGCGACTATTTCGTTAATCCTTACGTTTTTTTTACATCTGTCGTTTTTAAATGTGATGCTTTTCCTTTTAATAATTAAAAATTTAAATAACCGTGATTGGGTCATTGTTTGGAGCTTTGTTAATTAGTCGCTTTGGGTAACTGTGGTGAACCCTGAACAACAAAAAAACGATTAATTGAGAAATAGTTGGAGGTTTCCTACAATTCTGTCAACTTGAAAATGTTACAAATGCACACTTTATAACAATCTAATGATATAACGTGTATAAAATCATGGTTAACTTCTGTTCTTTAATGGACTTTCCCTTCAACAAAGTGACAATACTTCCTTTGGGATCTAGCAGAGTAATTGCCTAACAAGTTTCTATGAAAAAAAATGCTTCTTTTTGTGGTCTTGAAAGAGAAGGGAGGGAAAAGAATACCTGACGTCTTTTTCTCAGCAACCAGCAACAGACTGTCCCACTAAAACATACACCTACCTACCGGCTGGAGAACAGCCTGCATCCGATAAGGGATCTAGTTCACAAAATCAAGTGTGGAAGGAGGAGGTGCGGAGAAAATAACTAGTATTGTAGAGAGGAGAAAGGGACACACCGAGGGAGGGGAAAAGGTCAGGGATAGGGGGGGGGTTCATCGTGCTGCCAGAAATAAGGAAAGTGTCTGCGCAAATGGTTTGGCAGACGAATCCAAGGAGACCGAGTGAAATAAGCCAGCAGCCCTCTCTCTACCACTGACATATCCTCGCAAAGACTGCTGTGGATTTTTCTATCTTCGGCGCCTCTCCGGGACGGTGTTTGCGCTTCAGTGAAGTTCAGGCAAGTCCGACTGAAATCTGGACCGTGCGCAATTTGGACATTTTATTGCCACGCTTCGTCAGGATGCGCGTCTGTCCGCTGCTGGTCTTCTTCTCTCTGCTGTGCGCTGGACGCGCTCAAAAGTTCTCCGCTCTCACGGTAGGAAGAACACCGTCTCTTTCAAATGCATGTGGAAAACATGGGCATTAAAATGAAGGTTCCTCACAACAAAACAGTTCCAACTATTTTAGAGTCAGTATTTACTGAGACTAAACGTTACGCATGTGCCTTTTGTGAACGTTACATCACAACGTTTGTTACCAAACGCGAATAAACAAGGAGATAGATCATTATTCATGATAAGAAGACTTTTATGTCATGTTTTTTTTTCCAAAAAGGTGTAGACGTATGGGAGAATTCCAGACCCAGTTAAAGAAGAAAGAAGAAGAGGTTTACGTTCAAAGTGCGTGTCACTGTATTTGAGGGTCTCTGCAGAATGAGACAGCCGAAGCTTGTGTGGGCGAAGCTGACTGGTTCGTTGTCAGCGTTTTTGCATGCATGCCAGCTTTACCCCTTCTCTTGTTGTACAGCATCAATGGCTCTTTATCAAGAGGTGCCAGTGTTAGAAGGTCTTCTGCACCCAAACACACGGCACTGTTTACAGCCGCGGAGCAGATGAGGGCAATTTCATGGTCACGATCAAGTGCAGGTACGGTGCTGCAGAGCGGAATGTGCGCTGGTAGAAGCTTCCACCTTGATTTAGAGGTTGATGTGACAGTCACCTCCCACAGTACATTATTTATGTTCCCAGAGAAGACGCTTTAATATCCCATTGGAAACAAATGGCCATGAGTAGTTAACCTAAAGGTGAGGTGTCGGAGAGATCTTGTCTCCCCGACGGCACTGTGGACGGAGTCCTGGAATGTGGGAGGAAGCGCTGCACCGAGCAGACCCTCCCTCTGAATTTTCACCATCATACACGCAGAATATCTGTACCTACAAGGCCTTGTGTCAAGCGTGTTAATATATACCCAGTAGTTCTGGAAATTATTATAAGAGTGAGTAGCATTTCATGTGGTAAATGTGTCTCCCTGTCATTCATTAGATCATTATTGGACTAGCACATGGGGCGCAGCACTTCTAGGACTCTGAGACTGATTAATAGCCTATTATTTGTAAGACACAGGGGAGTTTATTGCTGGTTTGAAGAAAATGCCATACACACAGGATATTTGCCCAACTTTTTCATGAGGCAGACTTTTTACACGGCTTATGGGTGTATGAAATATTGTGTGAAAAGATAGAACAGTGGCTGCATCTTTCCTGCACCTATACAAACCAATTTTAGTCTAACATGTGGCTGCTATTGTTCATTAAACTGTGCACCTGCAATGATAGTTTTTTTTTTCCATTGCCACATGACCATCAGTGGCCTTTCACACCAACTCTCTTTCTTTCACAGCCTTCTCCTTTGATTGAGTTAGTAGCCTGCTTAAAGTCACTTTCTTCCCTTTCCACCATGCTGGAAACTAATGATCCCCTTTGCATCCTAGCATCCACGCAGGAAACTCCCGCCAAGGCCATTTAACACATTGGCTCTCAACTGGGTCCCCCACTGACCCTGCAGAGCTGTGGTGTGAGGGGCCTCTTGGGGCTCTGGAAGCAGGGGCCTCTCAGCCCAGAAGGTCCTTATCAGCCTACAATGTGCTCTCTGCTGGAAGCTCACCTCCTTCATACTCCATTCAATCCCACAATACTGCAGAGCCAGGGGGAGGTAATAGGATTTGATTTGTATGCTGGTTGGTCTTGGAAAAAAACTTCCCTTGCACTCCGCCGTCTCGCCCTCTCTTGTGTGTCTCTTGTTCCTTTGCCAACCTCTTGTATTATTTGAGCAGATGCAAAAAGCATCTTCCAAGAGGGATCGCACAAAGAAAAAAGACATCATGAAAGGAAAGAAAGCAAAATAATGAAAAAGAAAAACACAAAGTGAGAGCCAGCTGCCTGGAAGTAGACAAGAAAAGGATTAGAGCAATACATTGAGTCTAGACCTATTGAGAATATGTGTTCTGTCTTGTATGAGTCTCCTTTTATGATGGATGATCGTAGAAGCTTGTGCTGCAGAGGCCAGTCATCATTCTCCACTGTGTTGCTGTGCATGACGATGGTGCCAGTTTGGAAAGACTGGAATGAGACATCAGGGGAGTGTCAGGGCTCTACCTCAACCTTGCCCATCTCACAGGCCAAACACACGCATCAGCAGCACGCAGGAAGTATAGGTCCTCGGCGTATTAGGTTTTGATGCTTTCTTCTCATTGGCTTTCACATCATATTTGTTCCCCTGCTGCAGTGTGGCAGACATTTACTCTGAAATAAACACTTGGATGTCTGATAGTGAATCTGGGTGGTTGATTTCATGGGTGGCTGATTTCATGGCCCTGTTTTTCCATGCTGTGTTTTTGGAGCTTTATCCTAAACTTGCAGGCACTTGGCACTGAGCTGTGTGCTGTACAGTGAGCAGTTAGGAGGATGCTGAGCTGCTGAATGACTCTGTTCGGGTTGTCGGTCTTTTGGCTGGCAGGAGCTAATGCTGATAATGCCAGTTTAGTGTGACCGGTGGGGCGGCCAGCGTATGCTGTGGCGAGGCTGGCGGTCCACCACGAAGCATGCATGGATGCACTCAGGCGCTATCGGAGCAGTTGCTTGAAGGTTCTGCGAAACCAGCCTTAGGATCAGTCTGTCACGCCTGCTGGCCTTTATTTGAAGGAGTGAACTCTGAGAGACAGAGTGGAGGGTGAAAGAAGGTCACCACTTCAGAAGGAGGTCCTGGCAGGACAGTGGGAGAGAGAGAGAGAGAGATGGGAGATGGGAGACAGTTAGATACAATGACAATCCAAGAAACTCAGCAACATTAATAGGAAGAAGAATTATTGTCATTGATTAATTTTTACATGTTACAATGAAACGTGTCTTCTGCATTTGACCCGTCCCCCCTTGGGGGGAGCAGTGAGCAGCCCGGGGAGCTAGCGCTGGGTGTCTCACTCAGGGACACACCTGGTATGGGGGAGGGGCTGGGAGTCTGGCTGGGATTCGATCCTGCCACCTTTTTTCTTCCCAGGCTGATGCTTATCCCATTGAGCTACCAGGCCGCTAGTGGACCAAGGTGGGAGGGTGAGGAAGAAGATGTATATATGTATAAACAGAATAAAATGAACTGGAGCATCCAAGTGGTACTTTTATGTAAATATCATATTTCATGTTCTGTTTACTACTGGTAATTTGGAACATTTACTCACTTTCTTTGTTACGCTGCACACTTCAGTCTAGAGGGATGAAAGTATATTGAGATATGGACGCAGTCTTTTCTAGAGAAAAAGAAACGTTTGTCTCTGCACTGTCACGATACATTTTGTGTCACATAACACATAATTTATAAAAGTCTGGGAAGAAAGAGGTCGTAAAATTTTTTATTTTTTTTTGAAAAATTTCATTCAATTTAAAAGACTCCTCTTCCTTCCCTTGCGGCTCTTCTTACGATGTGTTTGAACGTGCCTCTGCTCTCTGATGTCCCCTCACAACCCCACCACCACTCCAGGAAGATTTATGAGCAGGGTCGATGGAGTGGGGTATGCCTCACCCCCCTGGCTGGCCCTGGGCAACGTTGCCTTTTCTGCCAACTCTCTTCCAGGTGCATGCAGCCCTGCAGCCCTGCTCATCTTAAAACAGGGGGCTTCCACCAAACCAAATGTGTCTGATGCAGCAATTTCTTTTATTGAGCCTGCAGCCATCTTCATCGATATTTGTCCTTTCATATGTTACTCTATATGTTTCTATGTACTAATCATTTCTTAGATACATTTGATAGATGGTAGTTGGGAGAGGATCCCACACTCCCCTGAGCCTTAAGAGGACAAGTGGTGAGGATAATGCATGGATGGGTGGACATTTAGGAGAGGGCTTTGATTGGCTGTTTTCATCAAATGTACGCATCTGGGTCTGAGAGAAGGTTTCTGTGTGTCAGCTGTGAATAGCAGACATTTAATTTAATAAAAACTTGAATGCATACACTGAAAACGGAACAATGTCACAAAAACACAAAAACTTTCATTTAAATAGAGGACAAAGAGAGTTCAGAAAAGTATTTATCCTTGGATATGACTGACTGAAATGGGGCCTGCGTGGGCACGAGCATAGAGTTTTTTCCATGCTGCCCAGGTCATTATACCACTGAAATGAATGAATCACGCAAACTTCGTGTAAACCCAGCGTTCACACTGTAGCAGCACAAAGCTTCCAGACATCTAGTTTATTCAGTCACTCTATCATTCATCAGTCTTTTCATTCATTGTAGCCGTCGTAGCTTGTTGCCACCCCCCTCGCCGCCATCACCGTCACATTGTGTGGCTTGGCAAGGGGCTTTCATACCACGGTGGCAGATACAATGGTGGCATTGATGCAGGTGATCCAGTGTGTTCAGCTAGGAGTCTCCATCCTTGTTTCTCTTTTAATGGCTTAGGAAAAAACCCTCAGCAGCGATTCCAGGTGCCAGCGTGCAGGTGTTGGCACAAGCAAAGAAAAGAAGAAGCGTCTTCTCCAGCCCTTTAAAGCCAAAGACAAAGTGATGGCTACACCCTGACGAGCTTGTAGTAATCAACTTAGTGTCTGTCTGCTTTAAGTCAATGTTTTCTGGTATATTAATGGAAGAATGTAGCAAATCTTCATTGAACTCCGGTAATAGTTATGAAAGATTATGAATTAACTGTATGACTTTTTCAGCCGACACCTTTAGCCTTTACAGAAAATCTGTTTGCCAATCCCTGTTCATCCTAAGGTCCTACAGAATCACACGTCTTGTTGCGGTTATTGAACTCTAATGGTGTATTGCTCAGTGTTTCCTTGAAATGGCTCATTTAGAAAATGTCTTCTCTGCTTATCTCACGCTCGTGCAGTTCCTGCGGGTGGACCAGGATAAGGAGTGCAACATGGAATGCAGCGGAGGTCCTCGCAAACCCTTGTGTGCCTCAGATGGCAGGACTTTCACATCTCGCTGCGAGTTTCTCCGAGCCAAGTGCCGCGACCCCCAGCTGGAGGTCATCCGAGGGCCATGCAAAGGTCAGATCATAAGTCACGCTTCAGTGGCGTCTGACGCTGTCAAATGCACAGAGTGGGTCACAGTCAAAACTTGTGGGTTAAATTCATTTCAGCATAATTGATTCTTTGAGTGCTGGGAGGATGAGTAGAGTTGACAAAGGGAGAGTGGGTGGGGGGTTGCTGTTGTCTGGCTAGTTTTGTAATTTCACACCATTTGTACCTTTTTGTTCTTAGTGAAAAATAAATTTAAATGTTTAGATTTTGTCAGAAATGTGTAAGCACCTTCCCCATTCATATGAAATGCCTTCGGCTCTCTGGCATCAACTCACTATGTAGAGTCAACGGCATTTGCATGAAATATCTTCAGAATTTATTGTCTCATTTTCGTTGTTCTCAATGTAACGTTGAACATATGTGGTTGATGGAGGACTGCAGATGAAAAGCAAAACGGGAAAGAAAGTCAGCGAGGTCAGGCAGCTCACAGACGCCATCATTGTTAGTAAGGAAGAGCTCATGCACCCCAGTGCTGCAGCTCTGAGCCCTCTCACCCCCTCCCCACTCACTAACTCTATAGTGCTACTTCATCGCTCGGCAGACTGGGGACAATGCCCCATTCTTACACATTACAATATTACATCACTAATGCAGGGAGAGTGGGCAAAAGGGTTTGCTTAAAAAGAAGTCTCATATGATGAAAAAACATTCCACGATTTTATGCCCGCACTGGGTCTCCATGACAACATCTCTAAGCGGACATCTGGATGTGGCGGACAGCACCAAGACAGAGAATAGAGGATTCCAGCTAGGGAGTTGAAAGGGACAAGAGTCCATGCAAGTGATATTGTATGCGTCAATAACATGGGGTCTACAAGGGTCCAGACCCCCCTCTGCTTCTGGAGGGCCAGGGTGAAAGATACAGCAGCGGCAGGCGAGTCAGCAGCCGAAACAAACCAAAGGTCTAAAAGCACAGAGATGGGATTGTGTTTAAGGATGGTGAGACTGGCACCACATTTGTTTTCTATCACTGTTCTCAGAAGTGTCCTGTAATTTCTTCCAGGCAGATTTTTGGTCAAATCCCCCTTTAGGAGGACGATGGTTTGGAGTTTTTCCACTGGAACTAACTTTAGAGCTCCTCAACTCCCAGTTTTTCCACCATCTGGAACATTCACCGTCTTTCCCCTTCTTCTCTTCAGTGACAGTGACACAAAAACTCTAGACTGAGAGAAGCCAGTGGACATTTTCCTGCATGTGTCTAGGAGACAGTCTTCTGTAGGCCATGCCAGCAACATGCAGCCTCTTCACCAAACTGGTGAACATTTTTAAACTCAGTATGAGTCATTATTTTAATGGGATTTCAACCTGCCAGCCAGACGAGCACTGCGTGGCAGCTATTGTGTCACAAAAAGTGACCATCGCTGCCCAACATTACCCAAGAGTTTACACAGCTGGTGCTGCTGCTCAGCTGAGATGAAGCATCCCTGGAATTACAGGATGAATTTTGACTCTGACAGAGACACGCTAAAAAGACCTGAGGTACACAAAGGTGAAAATGCTGTCTCACATTTGTACCGACAAATACTTGGAGGATGGCTCTGGCTGAACTGAGGAGAAGTTCGAGGTTTAGGAGGGAAGCGAGACAGACTGAGTGAAGCTTTAAGGAAGGGTCAGGTTTTCCTTGTGCATCAGCCCTTTTCTTGGGTGACTGGAATGTTCTACAGGAGCTGCCTCACTCAGTAATGGCTTTACCACCAGGCACTGTTCAGGCTTGCTCTTAATAAGACCGGTGCTGTTGGTTCTATTCCCAGCCACACAACTATCCGCCGCTTCCGAAATGCCTTAAATTGTTTCCTCACCAACCCTCCTCACTGCATTTCTCTTTCACTCCTTATCATCTGTGAGATTCAACATCTTCTATTGACCTTTGTTGTTGGTATGTTGGTTTCTTAGTTTGCAGCATAAGAAAATAGTTAAGCTGTGGTTTGAGTCATGGGTCTCTCTGATGTGCAGTGATTCTGGTGATTTGTGGTGTTCTCAGATACATCCAGATGCGTAGCAGAGAAGAAGTACACAGAGCAGCAGGCCAAGAAGCTCTTTCCACAGGTCTTTGTGCCTGTCTGCAACCCCGATGGCACATACAGTGAGGTAACAAAAAAACAACATATGCACGTTTTAAATATGATGCAAGGTATTAGACTGGTGAGGCCACAGTAGAAGAGAGTAAGCGTTTCTCTGTTTCCATGCACTGTTTTACATTACAGGTTCAGTGCCACAGCTACACAGGGTACTGCTGGTGTGTTAGCCCCGATGGCCGACCCATCAGTGGTTCAGCAGTGGCCAATAAGAAACCTCGATGCCAAGGTGGGTAAACCCCATGAACCAGCAAAATGTATGATGCGTGACTATATTGCAGTTTAGTAAAGACATGTTATTGTGCAACAAGCCTGATGTATGACATGTGAAATGGCTGCATTTAAATGCAGTCTCTGCAATTCTGCATGAATCGAATTCAACACAACAAAGAATGACATTGCATGTTTGTGGGAGGTGTAATCTTCGCTCCTGTGGGAAAGTGGTCAGTGACTGGACTGACGGCCACAGGGTTTGATGGCCACCAGAGGACTGAGCATTGCTCAAGGCATGGGGCTGTGGTATAAATAAGCCTTGTAGAAAATCTACTCTGCAGGGTTGAGCAACAGGGTTAAAATTGTAAAGAATGTAAGTGTTCTTGGAGGATAGTTTGCCAAGAAATCAAATAACCAATGTCCTCACTGTGCATCTCCGTGGGGCTGTGTTGGAAGCTGCTGCCGTCCTAATGGTGAAAAAGCTCCAGAAGTACTGTAGCAGTAGCAGCAGCAGTTGTGCTGTAACTTAATCTTCGCTGTGTATATGAAGTCTCTGTTGTAGGAAACAGTTTCCCACTGTGGTTCACTCCTTACTAAAGTCTGGCAGCGGTTTGTTGCAAAGATGTGTAATCATCTGTGTTTTCTGTGTGCGGTGAATTTTAATTTCTTTGAACCTGTCGCTTTCAGGATCAAAACAAGAGAGAGCCACCACAAGAGAGCCAGGTAAAGCAGGTGAGACTTAGACTGAAAATGGACATGTGTGTACTTATTTAAGTGTGCATGCACTGTATGTTTGTATGCATCCATTCGCATTTCTGCCTGTTTGCGTGGATCCGTATCAGACGTGTGTGGAGGGGATTACCTGTTAAGGCTTGCCACTGTAATATTTTGTCAATTTGAAAGTGTGAGCAGCCCGAAGGCTAATCTAAAAGCACTCTTTTGCTGAGTAACAAGTCTGAGGAGAAAGGCTGCGGCGAGCAGCGTCTACAACTGCCTGTTGTCTTTAACAGGCAACCAAATGCAGGCCAGTGAGCAGCCGAAATGGAAGAACATTGACTTTTCTTCTCTAACTTTTTCTCCCTTTGTGTTGGTTCCTTTTCAGCACAGTGTCATAAGATACAAGGAAATGTCTCACTGTGACCCTCTTCCATCTGTGGAACCACTATTTCTTTTCTTGTTCTGATCTTTTAAGATACGTTTTAACTGATAGGACTTGAAGACTGAAAAACGAAGTTCAATTTGAGTAGATTCCTTATATGTGATTGTGTGTGTTTGTATGCATGAATGCGTGTATATTTGTAAGAGAGAGAAAGTTTGTATTCATCCACTTGTGTTTATCACACGGGTTATTCCTGACAGTATGACATTTACGTCCACACTTCTCCCTCTGTAAACAGTCTTGGGTATAGTGTCTAAACCAGGCCAACTCATTACACATAGATCAAGTGGGAATGCAAAATTTGAGAGAGGAGGTGGGGTGGTGGGTGAGGGAATGAGGGAGTTGGATGGGGGGATGGAGAGAGGAGGGGAGGTTGTGGTTCAATTTGAACTGGTTGGATAAACAGGGTGGTGAAAAGCAGAATAAACTGTAGATTTGTGGTGTGCCAGCACCGAAAATAGCAGTGATTGCATCAATATTTTGATTTTCAGCAGAAGCCCATCAGCACCTAAGCATTTCACAGCCGTTAATACTGTCCTTTTATTATGAGTATACTGGCAAAGTCAAGCATCAAATATCAAATATACATATCAATACATCAGATACTTGACCATAGACATTTCTGGTGCTTAACGTGATACATTTATTCACATGCTGGAATCGTGTGCAGCTGACGACTGACACGCAGCAGTTAAACTAATGCTACAAATGACCACAAATAGCGCGGGGGTTTCCTGGCAGATGCTAAAAGAGGTGTTACAGTCATGTAAAAGGCCACAAAGTAAAGATAGGTCATTAGTGGTTTGTCGTAAATCCGAATCATAAATACGCTTTTTGAAATGGCATTTCCATCCGTTAAGTGAGCAGAGTAATAACATGTCTGTCCCAGTCAGTCACACGCACTGGATGTATTTTTGTTCACCACACATGCTTGAGAAGATGATTGGATGGCATATAAAAACATTACATTTAAACTTAATGTGTTTGTTAAAGAAAAAAAAAAGTAATTTAAAATAAATGTCTTTCTGTTTTGTGGAGCAACCCATGAGAGAGACCCTGACTCATGCATTAACCGTGCTCTACTTTGAGCTGAGTGAGTGACCCACACTGAGGTTAACCACACCTATGGCCGTGGTTTCACCATAAGCATCTCAAAACCTCCGTCCCCGTCTCCATCCAACCACAAATCAAACAAATAAACAGAGACCAAATAAACACTGAGCTTCATTCTCCCACTGCAAATTGGTTCATCTCAAACTTGACTACTGCATTCTTCACCGTTTGTTTCTCTCCCACCTTCACACAGCTCAACTCAAACACAAGCAATGGAGAGGTGGAGAAGAGCCCAGGTCCTCGTTCACTATAACTGATCTCAGTCTGTCCTCCAAAGCACGAGGATCTTCCTTTTATGCATGAAGTGATGCTATGGGGCAATATGACCACTATACTGTAGATAGTCCCACTCTCTTCTCTTCTTCACTGCTTTCTTCTTCCAGCACATACACACCTTTTCACCACTGTCTTTATATATCTTTCTGCCACCATACTTCCTGGCCGGGCAACGTGCAAATCTCTCATGATGAAGTGTACTCTAATCTAGCTTACTCTCGTAATTGTAGTCTCCTTGCAAATATTCTCCATTCTAAATGCAGATGAGACTGGCCTAGTGGTGGATCCGCAGCCGGCTGTAGATGAAGAAGGTGAGTTCTTATACGTCAGACTGTGAGAACTTATGCTCACTGTTACTATTATCTGCCATTAGCTAGCTACTCAAAGGCATTGGTGAAAACAGTACGCCAAGAAAGCGGACAAAATGTAAATTCAGCATTTACTCAAGTGCTTTACAAGAAGCTATGTCATTATATTATATGGCGACCACACTACGGTCTACAGGTGATCATCCTTAACACATAAAACATTTTGTATAACCAATATTACTTGTAGACAATACTGCTTGCATATAAATGAATCATATATTATGTAGTGCCTATTTATGAAAAGACATGTTTGCTGCACATTGTGCACTTGTAATGATGTTTTGTGGTGAGGCTATACATTCACTTAATATTAGAAAAGATAACTTTGTATAGTTCTAGTTTTAGATTCAATCCATCGCTGTTGGACTGTTATAATTTCATCTTAATGCTCGTTGCTGAGACTGGGGGAGACTTACAGTCATAGTCCACAACCTTGTCTTTTGCTGCTGCATTTCTGGTCACAGCTGTCATATGCAATTTACCCTCCACATCCAGTCCAGCAGTTTATGATACAATAACCTTGATGTGCTATTTACAGTCTGTGAGTTTTGGAACCACCAGGTTTGGCTCCAATGATAAATTAGTGTGTTTTCTTTTGGGGCTAATAAAGCTGCCTTTGTGATTTCTTTCAGACATAATTTCCCAGTATCCCACTCTGTGGACGGAGCAGGTTCGCAGCCGTCAGAACAACAGAACCAGAGCACCATGTGAGTTTCAAAGAAAAGTTTTTCCTTAATGACGGTGATCGGGTGTTTGCAAACCTCAACTGAAAGCTTGCTCTGTGTTTTTCCTACTTGTGTGAGCAATCATGGTTTGGGGCTGTTCCTGTCTTTTAAGGACAGATGGTTGGTTGTGAAACCAATACGTCTTGGTGTTGGAGTGCGTCAGGCTTTGAGGATATGCTTCTCTGTGGTTCATCGCGTTGCAGCATATCTGTAATTATCAGCACATGGCACAAACACAGGATCTCCTATTCTTTTGGCGAGCCCATTCTGCTCTCCTCTTACACACACACACACACACACACACACACACGTTTATCTTATTATACAGATTAGTTGCCTCTCTGCTCTTTGGGGAAATATGCTGCTTTTTGCATAAAACAGTGCTATTTTGAGGCCAGTCTAAAGATGAGAACCCTGTGTGCATTTGTGTGTGAATCCCATTATCATAATTTACAACCAATAAAAAAAGCCTGAGAAATGCGACATTGATGGTTTTGATTACCATGTGCTCTTTGGGGTATTAGGGTGAAAAAAAAAGCAGCCACCCCAACAAAGAGAGCACATACGGATGAACTGGAGCGAGGAGAGTCGGTTGAGATTGCAGGGAGGCATTTCATTCGGTTTCTTTTGTGTGGGTAAAGATCACTAATGAAAATAAACAAAGAAAAGGGATATCCATAATCCCGCAGTAGCTTCCGAGCCTTGGGGCGAGCAAGGAAGAAAGGGAGAGATTGGTGATGAAAGCCAGAAGAGCCGTACTTCCATCCCCGCGTTTAATGCTCAAAGAGAGCTGCACAGCAGAGACAGATGCTGCCGCTCAGAGTAAAGTGAGCCCGTTGAGGTTCTGCAAAGCCCAATCTTTCTCCTGTGGAGACTGCTGCATTCTCTATGCACGGACAAAAGAAAGCACTATGTGCAACAGCACCACGAACATATACAGTAAGCCCCTGATACTTTAAAGTACCCAGCAGTAGTGTGTCACTGTGTGTGAAGTGTGTCACTTCTACTAGTCTTGCCTTTTTCTCGCTCTGTCACACACATCCACAGAGGGCAGTTGAGTGTTCAAATATTTACTTAACTCGGGACACTGGGAGCTGTACTTAGTCATTAGCCTGTTAATGTCCGTAAACAGTGGGTCGGGCTGATATAGCAGTCTACACACACTGCCTCACACTCGTTCTCCATCCCTTTGTCTTCCTCCTTCTCCTCTGGGGTTTTGCAGGAATTGAATATAATGAGCGAGCAGCTACAAACATTGCATGTTGTGCATTGTGTTAGACAGATCTCATCCGGAATGTCTTCAAATTTAAACGTTAAACAAACTGTCTTGTTCCTATCAAGCGTGTGTCTTGGGCTTGTATTTGCCAAGTCACACAACCTAGACACCCACCAAGGTAAATGCTGTCTTCACAGATGGTTATGTGTTTGTGTGAGGAATCCTCCGTCACCTTTGCTGATTATTCTATCTTTACTTCTTGTACCCCTGATGTCTCTCTTCAGCCTCGTCATGTGATCAGGAGCAACAGTCCGCCCAGGAAGAGGCAAGGCAGCACAAGAATGATGCTGTCTTCATACCAGACTGTGCCCAAGGAGGATTCTACAAGCCTGTCCAATGCCATCCTTCCACCGGCTACTGCTGGTGTGTGCTGGTTGACACGGGACGACCCATACCTGGGACATCCACCAGGTAGATGAAACTCAACCTATACAAATCTCAGGTTACTGTCACTTCGTTGTAGAAGTACGGCAAAATTTGGATTCAAGGGGCGAGGTGAGAGGCCCTATGTGGGCCGATCCACAGGTGGACGTGGGAAATCCCAAGTCTATGAGTTTTTTAACCATTCTTTTGGGTTTGATTGTTTGCTCTCTATGCAAACTGGTGGTGGACAAACTAAGCTGAACTGCTTGTGACAGAAGTGGGAGCCACGGGTCAGTCGTCATTGAGACTGCTTACTGCAGCTTTTCTTTCAGGGGAATTACTGTAGCAGATTTGAGACACGGAGGGACAATGGAGATGTTGAAGATCCTGATGAAGACCCCTGCAAGCTGTGCAATGCAGTCCTTCAGAACAGAAATGTGGTCTGACTGGCAAAAGTGTGCGAGTGGAGTTGACCCAAAGCCACTTTTTATGTTAGAATTAGCTTTGTGTATTCCTCTCCCTGAAAGCAATGGGGATGTGTTGTGTGAATCTGGGTAGAGCCAGATTTAAATCTGCATGAAAATATCTAGCCATAGTGAAAACTGCATGAGCTATAGAGTTCTCACAGATGAGTTAGCATTGTCTACCGGTATATACACAGGTGGGACTATCACTGCTGAGAATTCCTGCAAAAGGTAAAAGGGCCTAAATCTAGTAATCACACATCTTTATTTAACTCTTGAGAAGCAGTGTTTCACTTATTTGTGTGTTGGTGCACCAGCATTTGTGGATGGGCATGCACAGCCCTCTCCTTTACCTCTGCTTACCCTGCTAGCTCAGGATTAGCAGATTAGCAGAGTAACCAAGTCCCTATTTTCTTAAGTATGCTGCAGTCCCTGGATGACACAGCCTCATGCACTTAGAAAAACCTAATCTTCCATCTCAGCATCTTAGGATCTGTAATAATGCAATGTAAAAATTATGTATTTGTGTTTGTCACTTTGATGCAAAAGAGTTTTCTCAGTTTCGAATCCCAAGCACACAATAGTCAGCTAAT
>JAUMHF010000007.1:4250734-4295409 GCA_032359275.1 Microctenopoma steveboyesi | reverse complement strand
TATGTATTTGTGTTTGTCACTTTGATGCAAAAGAGTTTTCTCAGTTTCGAATCCCAAGCACACAATAGTCAGCTAATGCAGGCAGACATTGGTCTGGTGAGCGGCAGGTCCGAGGTCAGTCAGGCTGGCAGAGTGGGGCACTGGTACACTCTTACTGAACAGCAAGGCTGGGTATCAGATTAACAAGGCCCCAGGCGGCGTGCCAAACAGCACATTAGCACACATATGGAAGTGTGGATTTTCCCCCTTCTCTCTCCTGGTCCCAGGTCAGCTTTTGGCCCAGTCACGCAGCAGCAAGCTTCATTGTGTCCCAAGCTCCCTGTCTGTCGCTCTATCAATCTCTTTCTTTCTCCCTCCCCTTTCTGTCCTTATACCAGCTCCAAATCATTCCCATCTTTTCGGATGTTTTTCACAGCCTCTGGTTTGCCACAAAACAATGATTTTAATCCTTGAGATTTAACTGTATGGCTGTAATTGGAAAATATGAGTGTCATTCTAGTTTGTTATAAACAATCTCTTTCTCCTTGAATGAAATGACATTTTCTCACATGATGTGTGCTCTGTTGCAGGTATGAACAGCCAAAGTGTGATGGCAATGCCAGGGCCCACCCGACGAAACCTAAGGACCATTACAGAAGCAGACATCTCCAAGGTGGGTCTCCAAGTCTGTTTTTCCTCTCTGTTCAGACCACATGGTGAAGTTTTCAGTAGCCAGCCTCCACCGCTGCTGTGCTTCCAAGGTTGTGATAACACTGTGTGTGGTGTGTGTGTGTTTGTTTACATCATTAGCATTGTTGGTCAAGGAAATACTTGATAAAGAGTTGAGGAATTCCAGATGCTGCTCCTCACTGGTCAATAAGCAAAGAGACAGAGATTGATCAGGGCCAGAATTAATCTTCAGCTGACAGGGCAAATGGAGGACAGTGGGATGATATCACGGAGGAGAAACGGGAGGGAGGAAAGATAGAGATAGTAGAGATAATATGTAATAGGATGCTAGAGGCAGGTACTGAAAGACTGACAACAGTGTAGATAAGTGAGCTGAGGGCAGGATAGGAGTCTGGGGGCAGTGGTCATGGGGTGAGCTTAATTACAGATGAGATTTTGTTGACTCAATATCCTGCCGTTAAGAGGCATCGGATGTTCTGCAGGACACTTTTATCATTTAACTTAAAAAACGTGAGACATTTCTCCCGTTTTATCACCATCCGTCATAAACATATCTAGTTTCATTAATTTCTAAATGATTTGTTTCAATCCGATGGATGTTTCTCTAATTGTCATTTTTTTTAATCTCCCTAGATTTTTCTGACTTTCACACATTCTACTTAACCAGACAACTTCACACAGTGACACAGTTTTACTGATTTTACAGTGCAAGAGCGTTGAAGTAGGTTTGTTTCAATTGCATAATGATAAATGATAATTACAGCAATATTTAGTTTTATAAGTTCAGTATCATTACATGACTTGTCATAATACTATTGCAGAGTCGAATTCTAGGTTTCAGGAGCTGCATCTGACCATATCACAGTTTCTAGGTGACTGGTTCTTGGCAGATTTGCTGTTTTTGGTAGTTTGGTAAACATGTTAATAATCCAGCAGCATATAAACAGAGCTGCCACTGTTCCTGTCCCATCTATAACTGTTTATGTAACAGTGTTCTGGGCCAGAGCCGTGCTCGCTGCTCACAGGTGCCTCATTTAGCCGCAGAGCAGCGCTCTGTCTCTGCATCAAGGACTCTAGTCCAGTGTGTATGCAACAGTGGGACAGACCGTCACAGACGAATGCTCCTTAGACTAACACATGTACTCATCTTTGCCTGCCAGTGGTACTAGGGGTGTATATTTTTGCTAAGATATTGAGCAGGAATAATTACAGTGTGTAACTGTCAGCAGAAAGTGTGGGGAGATGATGGGATGGAAAACAGCCAAGTATCCCAAGAGAAAGAAATCAAACCCTAACAAACACCTCCTATGCATGTAGTGGTAGGACAGAAAACACTTCTACTTCAGCTATGTAATCACCATGCATGCTCACACAAATATACAGACTTTCTAAACCTGTCAAAAAACCGGGACAGTCCTCCAATTATAAATAATGCCAGGACACAGTCAAAAAATGCGACATCTTGTTTTCTTTATGAGCTATTGCGTCAGCAGCTGTAAACCCCGTTACTGTACGAAGCAGGGATAATTACAAATGTTGCCTTCACATTGCTGCAGCCCATTTACTGTTGAAGCGTTGGTGTTGAGAGGTTTATGGGGCGAGATGCGAGAAAGGAGCAACTTGCCCTGAAAGCAGCAGGAGAGGAAAGCGGAGTATTTGGCTGGTATTCTCCCCAGAGTGGAATAATGGGGTAGCACTGGGGCAGGCATTGGGAGCTGTGGCTATGAGTGCTGACAGGGCTCTGCCCCATGTGGCTCTGTAGAAAAACACTCCCTCTTATTGACAGGAACACATGGGCGCACACATGCAAACATGCGCTTACTGGCCAACTTTCTGCAGGCAGTAGATATTACATACGTAGAGGTGTTTAAATAGTAGTGCTCATTTTGGGTTTTCAACGGGAGAGAAAATGTCAACATTTCCTAATTTGATTCCATCCTGCATCTGTCAAACTCAGGCATTATATAATTATAATCATTATGGGAATAAGACAGCAGCAGTCTGCTGCTGCAGCCTTGTAGGGAACAGAAAATGGCCAGACTTAATTTCCTTTTAATGAGCTAAACAGTGTCCAAACAGACAGAAGCTGATCTGTCCTGCTCCTAGATGAAAAATGCTTGCTGCCAACTGCAAGGGACTGGAGCCTTACCTGACGGCTTCCCGTTCGAATGAACTGGAGACACGCTCAGATTCCTGCAGCATTACAGTGAGGACATGTGCTCTCCATGAAAAACACCAAGCCTCGAACAAGTCCAAGTGCATCCCACAAATCTCTCTCCAGACTAAAGCCAGATAAAACAATTTGACTTCTGAGGGTGCAATTGTGTGGCTGTCTAGACTCATTTACCACAAGAGGCTCCACAAGGCAGAAATTTGGCCATTAACAGGTGGATCAGATATTTTACTGGGCTGCATCCAAGAACGCTCTACTACTTAGTGCGTGTCTGTTCAGTATAAAGAGGAGAGTGTCAGTGCTTAGCAGGGCAGACTACTAAAGCCATGCGATACTTGGGAAAGGCGGAGTGGAGGATGGATGGTGGGTGTTTACGCTGATGCTGGTCGCCACCTGTTCGAAAGGGGCAAAGCATGCTATTATCTCCAACACAGGAGAATCTGGCCCCGCGGGGTTAAGCCATAAAAAGAGTAGCAAGCTGCACAGACTGTCTTCTGCTTCACGAGCAGACTAGCAAGTGGAAGCTGGACTGTGAGAAAGCAGAGGTGAACCGGGAGAGGAATCCAGGAATCTCTCAGGCCTCCATCGCCTTCAGCTCTTCTACACCAACCTTGGCCTCTTCACTCTTAAAACTATAAGACCTAGGAGATAATTACTATCATTAGGGTCATTCCACTGGAGTTGTCCCTCATTTTAATTTTTTCCCATCATTCTGCATGTAATAAACCTGTGTCGGTTTTAGCCGGGCAATTATTGACAGATTTTACATTATAGGTTTATAGATTTATGGGCTAATTAAAACTCTTAAACTGACATTTCTAACGGTTACCCCGCCATACTCTGAAGATCAGCTGTTGAGTTGTGCCCGTGGAACTCCTATTTTAAATCCATCTATCAGAGAAAATCCCAGGTGAAAGAAAAAGTAAAACTGTTGTCAGAATTGTATTTTGTCCCTTGATGGCTGAGGCGAGTTGCAGGTGCTCTGTTGAGCTTTTTGTCCATATATACAACATTCAGTAACATCCTTTGTGCCTCCGACTGTCTGAAGCACCCAGAGGCCTCCAGGATGATTGACAGGTACCATCTTCCTCATCCAGGTGAGGGGAGGCCTGACACTTTACGAGAGGGAGTAAAAGGCAACTGCGAGAGTGTTATTTGGGTTTATTTTCTCTTCTGCCAATATTATGTGTTGTTCACGTAAAACTTTGCTGCCTGTTACATGACGTCCCTCCCCAGACATTTATTAGGCCACCTATGATGGCAGCATTCCATGCCACACAGTGTTTCTGTGTCTGTTGACATATACGTGCACTTTCGTCCGCGCGAATTGCATAATGCATGGTTGTACACACTAATTCGAGTATCTGCGCTTTATTTTCCAGGCTGTCCTGGGGCAAAGAAAACAGAGTTCCTGACAAGTGTTCTTGACGCGCTGTCAACAGACATGGTGCACGCTGTGACAGATCCAGCATCCGTCGGAAGGTATGACATTTGCAAGTGGATATGTTCATCGTATGATTACTGAGGTTCAGTCATTTACCAAAAACGTACAAAATGGTAGCACACTGCATTTCTGCTGCTTTTGACATGGATGAAGTGATGGATGTGCATTTATTAGGAACTGATGTAGGGAAATCTGTCCTTCAGGGTGGCCGAGCCTGACCCGAGCCACACTCTGGAAGAGAGGGTGGTTCACTGGTATTTCAGTCAGCTGGACAAAAACTCCAGTGGGGATATTGGAAAGAAGGAGATTAAGCCTTTCAAACGTTTCCTGCGCAAGAAGTCCAAGCCAAAGAAGTGTGTGAAAAAGTTTGTGGAGTACTGTGACATCAGCAACGACAAGGCGCTGTCTCTGCAGGAGCTGATGGGCTGTCTCGGGGTGACCAAAGAAGAAGGTGAGCTGAGACAGCAAGTCCAGCATACTGATTTGATGGTACAATAGTCAAATGGTAAATAAGAATTAGTGACTTGTAAGGAATGAACTCGTCTGCACCTTTTTAAAGTCAACAACCAAAATGTGACAGCTGTTGGGTCAGTTGTATGGTTTGATGATTGAATTGACTCAGTGCATTTTTCCTCATAATGTGTTTGTAAGCTTCATTACATTTTTTTCTCTGTCTCACAGGGACAAAACCAGGAGAAGTCTTATCTTCCAGTAAACTAGTACGTAAACAACTACTCCCAAATTAGCTGAATTAATAAGGCCACGTTAATTAACACTGTTTGATCACTGATGCAGGAAAATACAGTCGTTAAAAAATACAGTTGCATGTGTTTGATGTCTTTTTAATTTCCCTTTTTTCCCTCAGAATCCCTCAAAGAAGCAAGGCTAAGCCGGCAACTGAGACCCCCCTTCTTCACGGAGACTCTGCCCTGACCAGTCGGCAATAACGGAAACCATAGTATTTGCACTTTGTACTTTAAAAATGTAAATTCACTTTGTAGAAATAAGGTATTTAAACAGACTGCTGAATCTGTGAATGATAGAATGTTAGCTTTTTATGTCCTGACAAACAAAAATTATTTAACACATACAATGTATGTGTCGTTTGTGTGTCTAAAAAGTACTTTTCAGAGTTGTACAAGTCTTAATGTTTGATGTTATGTTTTGTGCCCCTTCCCCCATTCTACTTTCCTTCTCATGTTAGGGATGTTAATGCAGCTATATGAATAGTTTGCTGCACAGCTCCAATAACTTCATGCATCTGACCTGAACTGATCTATAGCATATCCATCTGTGCTTTGTACAGCAGTTTTTAATGTGCATCCTGAAAACATCCTACATGTTCACGTGTATCCATGTTTATTAGAAATAAAGAACTCTTTTATACATGTTGTGAGTCTTAATTTGTCAAAGGTTAATCGCTTATTTCTCTGACATTCAGCTATTCTTCTTCTCCTACATGTTCTTTCGTATTATTGTATATATTTGGCCATTGCGTGTTTTCTTACTGTGTCTTTAACAAACTGCCATGTTGACACAGTCTTCAGGAATTAGTCATACATAGCAAAAGTTTTGTATCATCCCATTTTCAGACAACTTGCCAAATCCCCTAAGGGAACAGTTTAGAATTGAAAAAGTGGATAGTGCTTTTTCAGCTCTCATCACAGATTTTTGCACAGACTGAGGACAGATAAATGGATCAATAGTGGCGTGTGTAGTAGGAGTGCCCTTCAAAAGGACCATTTACGAGCCAGCGCATGTAGGTATGCGTACAGTACTTTGTGTACATTCAATGTCCAACTGAACAGTCAGTGAGCTTTGAGAAATAAGAACAACATTCAGCTCAGGGGAACCTTGACACATTACACTACAGTACATTGTTCCTGCATGATTATGTTGGGGCTACTAAGAGCTAAGCTGTGGCTTTTCACACAGAAACTCTCCTCATAGGGCAGAGCTATTGACCTCATGCTGACCTGCTCACTCAGACTTGGCCTCTAATTCATGATTAACATATCGACCTCTGCAGTATAATCCCCCCCAATGGTCACCCCCCAAACAGAGGAGAGATTATGACTGTCTGCTTGTGTTGTTCGCTAAAACGTAGTGTTCTAATTATAAACTCACAGTTCGGCTCCATCTTTTGGCTACGTTCTTGGTCAAAATGCAGCAGGGGGTGATGTTAGCACCATGCCCAGAACAACATTTGCTTCCCCCAAACAGACACGTAATCTGTTAATGTGGCTGCGCTTGTTACAGGTGCAGCAGCACCCAGACACTATTGCTTACTGCTGCACTCTTCAGCCAACAAACTCGTCAACCTTCATCGAAACCTCTTGCCAACTCCCTCTGCTGAAACTCTAACCTCCACACAAAACAATGCTAAAGCCTTGTCACGTGTGATTTCTACTCCCCTGGGCTGAGATGTGCATAAACACCTTTTACAGTTTGGCTTGTTGTCAAGGCAAGGTTTTCCGAATACGTTCCCCTGATGACTTGGATTATTGCCTGAACTGATGGAATATCTGAAGAAAAGCATCCAAACATTTTGGCCCACTTCGAAGCACCGTCTAACTATTGGCATGGTCTCTCGCGCTCCTGCTCCTCAGTCCTGCTTCCTCGCTCCTTTCACTCACACATGTACGAACACACTGCTAAAGCACAGAGATACCATTGAGTGGGGTTTGTGGGCACAGTTTGTGTACTTTAATGGGCAAGTGGAGGCACCCAATCTCACCACTGGCAGGCCCCTAAGGCTGCGGACTTGTGAAAAAATTTCTGTCAAAAGCCATCAGGGCTTTAATAGCCTCTGGCCCAGGTGCAGCTTCCCCCCCTGCCTTCAGAGGGGCTCCGGTCTGTGGATAAACAGAGTTAGGATGGGCTGCACCCTCTCCTACATTTGTACTGCTTCCCTTGGTGTGACCCAAACATCACAGAGTCCAGCCAGCTTGTCATTACGGAAATAATTGGTGGCGTTTGAATGCATGCAAAAGGAATTAGCAGTTGACTCAGAATCATTGTCCCCTTTTAAAAGAATTTTATTTGATTAGTGTGAACAGTAATTTGACATTCTGAGATATGTGTTTATTAGATTTCTTGCAGAAGGTCAAACATGCTGTTGCTTCACTTTTTCTGTATGAACGTGGGAGTTTCCCACAGGAAGTTATTGATTGACTATTCGTAGTTCTCAAAATGAGTGTTCATTTACACTCATATTGTATGCTGTCATATTCCTTAGCTGAGGTGGACACCAACCTCATAAAGTGCCCTCACCAAACAGCCAACTGAGCAAGATAAAATGTTCCACTCAATCTGGAAAGTGAGTCTGCAGTGTCACGGGAAAATTGAATCTTCTGCGCTCATATGGTGAATTGTGCTGCTTTTCCTATATATGTGTTCCAGCTGAATGGGTTAGCTGCCAAGTTCAAGATCTGGCCTGACATCAGAATTTCCCAGGGTGATAAAGAGACTCTTGTTTGAATCACAGTTAATAGACAGTGGGAGAGAAAAAACTGATACAGAGAGTGATATGGGTAATTAGAGGAGTGAAATTTCCAGTAGACAAGAGACAGAGTTGTGTGTGTGGACATGGCCTTCACAACTAAAACAATTACACACAGACCCACAATCAAATCGCACAAAGCCAACTCAGCAGTCAACATGTGAATGGATTTCAAATGAATAAAAACTGGTTAAAAACAAATCTCCACAAAATTGCCCTTTCCCTCCAAAAAATACTGGATATAACAATATTTGCTTTCATTCTTGAATATTTGAGGGGATTAAAACCTCTTTGCCTGGGAGCCGAAGGGCGGGTGTGCAGGCAGGGGGACTCGTCCTTTAATCTTATTCTCACAGTGTCTACCTTTGACATAGCAGAATCCCATTTGAGCCTGGCCAGAGCCGAGAAGGAGAGCCATTAGGGACCATGGGAGAGAGGGAGGCAGTGAGGGGTACTGGTGGAGGACTGTTGGGCCTAAACTCAAAGGATTAACGGGGTGACTTCTTCTCTGGAATGTTCCTCTGACAGCCAAGACCCGCCCACCCACAGCTGTCTGTTACAGACAGGTGTACGGTGGAGGTGAGGTGGGTGGCGGTGGGTGGATGGGTGGGTGAGAGAGACGGGGTGCCTGAGGTGGTGAGGGGGAAAACAAACTTCCATACACAGACTGATGAGTATATATCAATAAACAGTCTGACCGAACAGGACATTACAAAGAAGATGCATCAACCTCAGCTGGGAAAACAGGAACCTGTGCCAGTGAATAAATGTTACCGAATCAAATGAAACCTGGATGTTTAGGGCTACAAGCACCCACTAACACCTTCCTAAGCAGATTTAAAGAGTCTGGTAAATGTGGAAAACCAACACCGAGCTTTCCCCGAACACGGTGAAAAAGTTACAGGTCAACTTCCCACACAAGCCTCTGTAGATCTCTGCACCAGAACAACACCCACATATCTCAGTCCAGTCATCTAACCAGCCTCCTGTGCACAAAGCAGACATGGCAGCATTTGGTAACACACACACACATCAGTAGGCGAATTCATTTGTCCTGCCATAATTTATGTTTGGGAATGTACGGGAGCGTGCCCGTGCTTGCCGTGCAGGGCTAAGTATTACTACTGCAAAAATGGAAGACAAAGGACTAATTTCCAAGTTGCATTATTTCTAAATCTTATTACCAGGACAATAACAGGCACCGCTGACGATCCACAACCATCACATATTCCGAAGCAAGGAAAAAATCCCTCGCAGGTTTCTCTTTGAAGCCAGTGAGATTGCTGTAGGTAGTGCGAATGCGATTGTGCTCCTAAGATGTTTGATTGATATAGGGTCTGTGAAATGTGACTCTTTGTTTTGCTCTGTCTTTGATGACCTGCCCTGTCATGTCTCCCCTTGTTTTGAAAAGCAGCTAGTCTATCCAAACATCAGGTGAACACTGGGGGACAACACACCACTCAGGTGGTGGGACTCAAGTCTCTGAAAGGTTAAAGGTGGTGGAGACGGGTCATTCAGAGACCCAGGCGCTCCAGAGGTATACGCAGCCATTCTGTTTCTAAACTATCAGAAAGAAAGACACAGTGAAAAACATGAGGAGAAAACGTTTTTACTTGATGTGGGCCGTGAGCTTCAGTTGATTTAGTTCCAGTGAGTTAATAATAATTTCATGTCTAATTGGTCTGTCCCTTGGTCAGACACCTTCAGCAGGTATCGGATGGACTGAACAAGGTTGTTCATGTTTGTACCAGTGGATACAGTCTAATAACTGGTCATCTGCTAACCATCATTGCTTCAAAGCCTTCTAGGGAAAAAAAGTGGAGCTTGTTAGAATGGTCAAACCCATAAAGCCAAAATGACACATTAACCCAAATATTTAAATATGTTTTATTCTGATTCAAGGAATATGAGCTGCTCTCTATTTCAGTCAAATCTCTTCCATTCATCTCCAGCCCCCAGTGATTTTCCCTGCTTGTTGTATTTTTGCACACTACACCTTTACAATCCTGCAGACCAAAACAGCTGGCATGAATTTTACTTTGCGTATAATTGTGTGTATATATTCTCTATATAATATAATAATAATAGACCCAGCTTAATGGACTCCAGCATTACTTTTGGAGTACATTCACACAACCTTCAGATGTATTTAAATGTAATTTCTTTTTTAGGACAGTTAGCAAATGTTAGCATGCTAGCATACATGCCAAATTAAGGCGACATACTGATGCAGTTTCCAGTTAAATGTTTATTCCTTTAGTTTTCACTGTTCTTTGTACAGTACTGAAATGCAACGTAGACATTGTCCATATAAAAGGAATATTTTCATAAACATACATAAACATTCATAATCATCAAACATTAAACAGTATTATCTTCCAACAACACATTATGTTTGCTAACGGACGTTTATTAAATTAAGACAATATCTAATCATTATAAAACCATTTTGCAATGATGATAACACAGCTGAAGACGTGCGTCTTCTCATGGAAAAGATGCTAAAGCCTATGTGTGTCCAAACGTTTGACTAGTAGTGTATATCAAATACTTTTATACCTAAAATTGCCGAGTAGCAAACAACAGGAAATGAAAAGATATCCACACCTGGATTGAATTCAATGTTCTTTCCTTTAAGTATTCACTATTCTGCTACTTCAGATCTATGGTGCCTTATAGTCTTTGCAGTTATACAGGATGGATTTTCAGTTGGCCACAGTAGTGAGGAAGATGGTGTTGACAAAGCAGGTGTGTCTGTGCCACGCCACCATACAGGCTGTTTTGGGCAGATCATCCAGGCATGTGTGCAGACCACCAGGCAAGGCTTTGTACTTTCCCTGGAAGAGTCGACGGGTGAGACAGTGGGTTTATGTGTGCGGGACAAAGAAGCTACACATCACACCGCCCTCCTTCAGTCACTCACTGCACATAACCAAAATAACACAGAGGTAGATTGATAGATCACTAAATCACACGACTCACAAACAAGTCAGTGCAACAGGAAAGGAACTCGACAGGCCAACAGTAAACACTTCTCATGGTTCTTTGCCTCATTAATCTTGCATAAATCCACATCTACAACTGGATTATGGGGCCCTCTATTGAAAGTCTTGAGCCAAATGAAAATTTGCTCTAATATTATCTTGTCACTCCAATCTTAAATTCAGTATTTATGAGTCAAAACAATATGCATACAGTTTCATCTGGCCCCCTTCTTCCTCTACTCTGTCTCTGCATATGGTTCTCGTGCTGCTCTAATCTTCCTTCCTTTTCTTCAGTGGTGAATAAGGTGATTTAATGATTTATTAGCTCCGCTGAATGCAGCAAAGCTACAAATCACGAAGGCCTTGTGGTCACATTGTTCAAACACGGCGAGCAGTCAGGCGCTGAAATGCCCCTGAAAGAGGCTCTTGTTGCTGCCCTACCTCAGCTCCACTGCCTGGAAAACATTAGAAGTCCGGTTATGTTTTGTGAATGTCCAGTGTCACAGGGCTGCTTTATCTGACAAAGATTTTTAATATCTGTATCAGAGCAGCCTCCACTGACTATGTCTCTGAGTGTGGGACCAGACAGTAAAACACTTTTGCACCTGCAAGAGTGAGTAAAATGACATTTAATTTCATGCAAATAATAAGAGAAGTCTTTATGCATAACACCATAGGCCCTTTCAGGCTCAACTTTTGTAATTGGGTTTCTCTAACAAGACGCTCGGACAGCTTATGTCTCCACTTAAAAGTCTAGAAAGGGTACGTCACCCCCCCAGCTCTCAGATCATTTTTGTAATGGTTCAGATAAAAACACATTGTTTTTAAGGATTACAGCTTAGGAAATCTACCGCCTCCTTAATGTGAAGATAAAGACTTTCTTTCTATTTCCATGTCTTGCCTAACATGGTTCCTGCACCACAACCAGTCCGATTTATAATTCAGCAGACATGTGGCCAAGTGATGAAACCCCATTCAAAGGTGGATGAGGGATGTCAACAAATGCAAAGCATGTTATGACAAATTAGACTAGGGGATTGTCACACTATCACGGACTGATGATTGCACACAAAGCGTTTCTTTAAAATACATTTTTCCTTCACTTGTTCAGAGATTCAGTCACATCTTTTCAGAGTGTGTGCTGGGGAGCTACTGACACCCAGCACCAGAGTCGCCCTTTACCCGCATTGCCTCCCCCCCCCCCCTCCACCACCATCTCTATCAATAGCTTAGCGTGATCTGTGAACAGATGAAGGAGAAAATGTGATTTAGAAAAAGTAGAAAAAAATCGAAAAAGAAGTGCAAAGGAGTGGAGAATAGTGGCGATGTATCAAACAGCCTTACCCGCAAAATTGTGCAAGCGTACAGCTCACCAACAGCCGAGGGGAGAGAAGATATCCCAGCGTCAGTTTGCTTGAAGCTGTATAATTTCTGTTTTATTTCCAAAGCAAAGCTAAAAATGTTAGTTGTTGATAACAAGGAGAAACAAAAAAAGTGTGTTGAGGGAAGGTGGTAGGTGAGTGGGTGATGAGGTTGATAGCGTGGATGACAGATGCGTTGTTGAAGGAGACAGCATCCAAGGTGTCAAAGCAAACAGAACTAAGCAGAGGGGCCACAGGTGTGCAGCATGCTCACCTGACTGAGACAGACAGTGCAAACAGCTTCAAGCACCCAGCATGCAAACTATACAGCTGTGTGCCCTGCAGGACTGTCTCTGACTGGACTTCTCCATCCACCTGGATTGGCTGTGCACAAGGGAAAGAACATGTTTGAAGCCTTGTTTTGAAGTTCAATGCTCTAAATTAAGGCATATTACATAACACAAAAATCTCAGAGGCCATTTTCCACTGGAATTAAAATGTTGCATCTTGTAAATATAACAAAAGGATTAAAGAGCAGTGCTAAGTGTGTTTTGTAATATTCAGTTTTTAGCTTATTACCATGTAATGTTGCAGAAACAGTGGAAAGAGATCCCTGTTGTGGGAAATCCCTAAAGTCCCTAAACACACACTGTGTTTTTCCTAGGGACACATTCAGTGTGTGATTGTTGCCCTCTGGTGCTCCACAATGATTTATCTCCAGCTCTTTTTTCTCACAGTTACTCTGCAGCCACAAACACCACCCCCCCATCCCATCCCAACACACACACACACGCACACACACACATATACACACACATATACACACTCATATACGTCCCCTCTCTGAGGATAAGCTGTGGTTGGGCCCTGACATCCCAAGTAATTTACTAAGTCAACACAGAGTAAAGAGGGCCCGTGTGCTGCAGAGAAAGCTCCTCTGTGCAACAACCATGGTCCCTGAGGAAAAACGACACACCGCAGCACAAGGATGCCGTGCTAGGAATCATTTAAAAAGAATAAATGCACTAATACCAAAGTTTAGTGATAACAAATACAGAAACAGGAGTCACCATAAATAGACAGTCTATCATTTTTATTTCACTCATTTATTGCCATTTGCTGGAAAAGTGTTGTTATATGCTTTTAACATCATATCCTGTAAATGTAACAAATGCACATGGTGTGTGTGTGTGTGTGTACAGTCTCACCATTCCCATAATGAGCTACTTACCTCTTCGTTAGACGTTTTCTTTGGTCTAGTACCTGTTTAAATAATTGGAAATTGGATTCACTTTTTTCCACATAAATTCTTGTCAGGCTCAGCCTGTAAGGTTCAGAATAATAATAAACCAAGCACTTAGAGTTGGTGTAGCTTGTGTTGTTTTATGCACATTGCGGTCTATAAGGACGGATAATAAAAACAAAAGGACAGAAAGGAAGGACATGCAACATGCAAAATCATTATGCATAGAGATCAGACACCTAATCAAACTCATCAGTGAACTATGCATAACTCATTAAGATGCAGTTAGTTCCAGCTACATGCACTACATGAAAACAAACATGCATAGACATCCATGCTTGTTCAGGTGCAGCACTCCACTCTCACTGCAAGCTGCTCCTTGTAAAGAGGCCTTGGTAATCACTGTTTGCTTTCCCATTAGGCTGCGCTTCAGATGTGAGGTCTACCTAGGCCTGTTCACTCCCTGTGGAGAGCTTTTCACTCCTCTCCAAAATGCATTAGGAAGAATTGGCCACTTGGTGTGATTTTGTGAAGTTGTCCACAAGAAGATTTATCCGGAATCAAAGGCTGGAATCACATGCTGCTCTTTACTTTTACTACTACTCTACTGAGGGGGACACAGCTGCTTCAGTTACAGATGTGTCAGTCGCTGTAGGTGCATCGCAGCAGATGTTCCAAAGAGGTGGATTAGGGAGATACGACGTATCTAGGGAAAGGATGGAGCTTTCAACAATGAAGGTCCTGGGAATTTACTGCCTAGCTTACCAGAGACAGAAGAATGGGCTGCTTCGCCTCAGAGAGCACTCTTTATGCAATGACGAACGATGAGTCAAGAGGAAACCCTTCCTGAACTCAGCGCGGAATGTTTCATTTACAGTCACCCACATGGACACTCTGGCCTGTGCCTCGTCTGCCAAGACACAAGAGGGATGGGGATTTTAAACAATGTAGATAATTCAGACATCACCCCCCACCACCACCACTCAGAAAGTCTACAAGTACTCAGATAGGCCGAAAGACAGTACCCACTCTCTCTCACTGTCCTCCCTTCCCACACTCTCAGTACCTCTTTGTTATCTCACTGTCTCCGTCTCTCTCTTCCTCTTATGATTTGTCACGTTTAAATGATTCTGCCTAAAGAATTCTTAGAGCAAAAACCATGAATGAAATTTGTAGAATAAGCTAACGAGATTTTGACCAACAACATCTTCCTTGTGCTCATATTTAGTTTAGACCTGCATTGCACAACTTTTCAGACGCAGAGACAATATTTTGACTGTAATAACTGCAGTGTATGAAATGTGATCATCACAGCTGTCAGTGAAATCAGGTGTGATTCTCACAGTTGGCACCTGAAGATGGAGCTGCAATGTTGCCATACTGGGATTGGACCCAGCAGAATGAAGGCTTATCGTTATGAAAATATTATAACGTCGGTTATGTTGCAACACAGTTGAATGTCTGGCAAACACCACCTGAAACTGAAACCCACAAAAAGAGGCATCAACAGAGGCATGTTTTTCCATGCTCAAGTTCAAACTCTCCACTTAATCCATCCGGTACGAGGGATAAGCTTTACGAGTCCTTAAGGACGGTATCTGGCTCTTGGCCTATCGTATCACAGTGCATACTTGTTGTGCTCTCAAGAAAATATCAACATTCAAGAAATACGGGGTTACATTATAGCTCATCTTAGCGTGATGTAAGCTGAGTAAAAACCCTGCAGTGTTTAGTGTTGGTGAGTGTGGGAGGACTCCTCACTGGGCTAGGTCATGTATAAGCCATAGTCATCAATCACACACAGCGGGGACTGCGTAGCGACGAGCTGGCGAGAAAGAGTTGATGCTTGACACGACTTGGCCTTCGATGCCTCCTCGAATTCCAAGCCATCACTGACTGAAAGGATTACTTGCATAATCTAATATTTGGTGGCACAAGACAGCATTCATGCTTCATTTTGGTTAGTTTTCATTGGCTTTTTCTATGTGATTTAGTTACGTCTGGCTCCCAACTCTGCTTCCAATAATGATATTTTTCTTAGCATATCATTAATGCCTTTTCGTTAGAATTTAAATTTGTTTAGCGCATTCAAAATTTATTTCTTTATTTAACTTACCAAGTTCTACCTAATAGAGGCTATTCATTCTCCATGCAGCACATGCCCCTGACCCCCAGGCAAAGTCGTTCTGTGCTCTTGATTGTAGCCGTCTAGTAATCCCTTTTTTCTTAATGCACATAAACTCATCACTCTGTAACTGAGTGGTATAACCGTTTGTGGCCACGGGGCACTGAGTGTGTGGTGATTTGGAGCAACAAGTCCTCACTTAGCAACTTAAAAAACAATAACGACAAACACATAAGTAGAATTTAAACTGTAGTGGGGTTTGTAAAATCCTCTTGGCTCGACATGTGTTACTTCATTCAACGCTGAAACAATACAAATGGCCATCAAAAGTAGGAAATCTATCATATAGCTGTATTTCATCATTTTTACCCACGTGAAGTTTGACAAGTTGTAACAAGATTCTGATTCTGTAGCAGACAATCGTTGATGTAATAATAATGATATGATAATACTCATAGTAGTTATTTTTTTTATATTCTTGCAACTTCTTTGAGAGTTGAGCATTTATGCCAGAGATGGCACCCTGGATCTTTCCTTTCCTTTCCAGCCTCATAGCAGAGTGGTTAAGGCAGAGGACTGGGAAGCAGGAGCCCCGGGTTCGATTCCCAGCTGAGGCACCCAGCCCACCCCCCACACCAGGTGTGTCCCTGAGCGAGACACCCAGCGCTAGCTCCCCGTGCGCCGCCTGTGGCTGCTCACTGCTCCCCCCAAGGGGGGATGGGTCAAATGCAGAGAAGAAACTTCGTTGTAAAATGTATCAATGACAATAAAGTGGATTCTTCTTCTTCTTCTTTTCCTCCTGATCTCATCCGGGCGATGACATTATCTGTGACTCATCGTCCAGAACAGAGTCGTGAGATTATTCTTCACATATGCCACCATCCTTGCACAGTTCGGAGGAAGGAGTTGTTGCGCCATGACCCACAGCAGTGAGTTTACATAGCTCAGATACCCAAGGAGATACCCAGGCCTCTCACTGTGCGCATCCCCATCCAACAGAGAACTAATAGGGACTAATCAGTAGATGGTGGTTTTCACTGGGGCTTTGATGTGAGCTGAACCTCCAGCATTTTGTCTAAATCTGTTCTGTTGGAACAGATTTGATCATAATAAAATCTGTTTTCTTTCATTGTCTAAAAGCTTCATGTAACAATAGCACTTTGTGGTAGTTTTACATCATTTATACAAGTTAAAACTCTTACTTGTGATCGATAAACAGTAAATTTCCCCATTGCTTTCATATTTTGGCACCCACTGAAGAAAGCAGCCACAGTATTTGTAGTGTGAGGCTCTACTTAGGTGCATAGCTGCACATGTGCAAACTGTATACATGTGCAAAGAGATACATGGAGATTTACTGTCAATGCTTGTTAGTATTCTAACATTTGCTAATTAGCACTAACCATAGTGCACGGACTAGACATAAACATAACTATTGGACAAAAGAACACTGTACTGGTATAATTTTATTTGAGTACAGTTCATCCTGATGGGAACATGAATGTCTGTACCGCACACAATCGACAGTTATAGTTAATAGTGCCAATTATGAGACATTTCCCCCAAATGTCAACATGCTGATGGCACCAGAGAAAAGGTTGTCAGACTACCAAAGTCAGTGGAACTAATGTTCTGGGGACTATGAACATCAGAGCAATTCATCCAATTTGCAGAGATTTCCAAGTGGTGAACTGCTCAAGCAACAGACCCACAATGCCATCACATACATACTCAAAATGCTGCCGTCTGTGAAGACAATGTTTATGTTTTGGCCCCCTCATTTATTTTAAATAAACTGGCCAATAGTATAATACACTCCAGACTCCAGTGCACAACTCCAGCACCTGCTATGACTCAAATAATAAACAAAGCAACTGAGGATTTATGACCGTCATGGGGTTGGGTTGCGTTAGCATGTACAGGTGTATACAACAGTAACTGAACATGATGTTTTCACTTATGTTAATTAAATGATTTTTTTAATGGATGGTTAAATCAAATCAGGAGCGCACAGTCTCCAAATATCTTTATGTGTGTAACAAAATGAGAGCGGAGCTCCACAAATTAACTGAGTCAACATGTGGCTGTTGTGGGAAGATGTTAGCGACAGCACTCAGGGATTTCCATGCAGCACAGAGAGGTGACAGAGTTTCTGTGGTTGGCTCGCCACACAGACCTGCTCTGTCCCAACCTGCCGAGCGTCGGGCTCTCTGCGTCAAACCTGGCCTTGGAGAGAAGAGCTATATTATTGGACCTTGGCCTCTGCCTCTCCCCTGTAGTTCACAGCTTTTTCACCGCAAGAAAATGTCAGGGATGGAGTCTTTTTATTTCACCCCACAAGTTCCCTTTCTAATCAAGCATGCCAACATTTGGCTTGGGCAGCTGGGAAACTCAGCACCCGTTTGCGCTATCAGCCACTTCATCAAAATCTGTGTCTCATCCAAACACAACCATGAATTAATTCGGAGCTGGGGCACTGATGTAAATAGCTGTCTGGCTGTGCGCTTTTTCAAATACCTGACCTGATATGTTATACTGGGATTTCAAAAAGATTTATAAAAGTTCTGTGCAAGCCGAGAAATATATGACCAATAAAAGGCAGCAGAGACATTTTACCACCGATGCACATGACATATACCAGCATCTCTCTTCTTGCCACAGTGGAATGGCCTTGTGATTTGTCTTTATCTTCCATAAACATAATGCAGGCTGAGCTCTGAGAGCAGAAGGGACAGCAGGGAAAGAAGATTTAGGTGATTCAACAGATAAAACTTTCCCACAGCCTCCACCAACCGCTCTCTGACATATTATGAATGGCTCCATGTGCTCCACACTTGACCTTTGGCTTCTTCTATATAAGGTGCTGTGTCCTCGTCAAAGGACATCATTCAGTATAAAACAGCACTTTAACAGTCTCCTGGTACAGTTCGGCGCTCTCAAATATGTGAGGGGGGATTCAGGGAGATTCGCAAACATTTGCTGCACATTATCTTGTTACAAACACTCCTAATCCTCACTCTTTCTCTGATAGAAGGAAATGTAATTGCTCCTCCTTAGGGAAATAATCATAGCAGTTGTTTTTCTTATTGTTCTGGGTCCTGTTTGTCAGATTCATTGCTCTTCATGTGACAGATTAACTTGTTGATCTGATGTTTGTGAGTTGCCTTCGGAGATGAAAATGTGATCCTGCCTCCGTAAATGTCTGCTCATAACTTTAATGACATGTAAGTTGGAGAGGTTGTGGGGAAACACCTCAAAAACAAAAGATACATTTTTTCCCGGGACATTTTTTGACTCTATGATGGCTCTGGGAAAGCGGCCCCAAGCCTTTGTTTGTGCAAAATCAGACTTTAATCTTGTGCCTATGATAGATGTAGCCTTTTATTTCAAATGTTTATGGAAATACCCAACAACAGTCTTGTGTGGTCCCTTGTCTAATGAAACACACTCACGTACTCCTCTCATAGCCATCAGATCACTGGCCAGCACGCAATGTTCACCGTGGAGTGTGTCCTCACAAGCGGTGAGCATATGGTGAGCACGGGGCAGGAATTCCTCCCGATAGGGGTCACATCTGTGAAAGTAGGTGCTAGGGAGTTTTTTTAGTACCACTGAAGGACTCTATTTGCAGGGCAGCTGTGTTGGTGCTGTCAGCCTCATCCTCTCCCAGTCCATCTCCTCTGGGCCGCATGAGCTCCCTTTGGAGAGCTCCAGTAGGATTAGCACACCAGAAGTGGGGGTAAAGGGTTCAGGAGCAAGTGTTCAGGGGTCAGCCCGGGGTCTTACATTTGATCTCTCGAGTGCAAATTAACATTCTCTGATGTAGTATTTTGATTGAACCGACTTACACTAATATGAGCCTCAGCTCGTCAGCCAATCACATCTAATTTCCTCACACCCAGTCTCGTACTGCAGATTCTGCCTGTGTGTGAGTCTGCTGGGTTTCGATTGTTGTGCTTCAGGTTGGCAGTTGGAGTTGGGGGGTGGTAGTTGCCAACCACACCGCACATTGAGTCATCATCTGTGTGCAGTAGCTCTGCTTTCATGTTTCCGAAGCAAAGACCTCGCCTTGCTCTATTTCGGAACAACGGGCAGCCAAGTGTGGCTGTCTTTTCACATTTGATGAACAACACTTCTGCTTGAACAAAAAGATTCTAATGCCACCTTGAGGCTATTCTGTCCACCTCACAGGTGGAAAACTTCAGGCGATTCTGCAAATAAAGAAACCTGTTAAAGTAGCACACCTGTGGGGAGTCGAAGGCTACAGCATTTCAGAACTCAGCACGTATAGCCTGAGGTCATACTCCTGTGAATCCCCAAACGAAGGATACATTTATCAGTACAAGCTCATCCAGTGAAGCTTTGATGACAGAATTCGATGCTGATCAGACATGAGGGACGTTTGGACAAGGGACGGTTTGATTCTCCGCACTCTGTGTTGCAAATACACTGAGATAGCTTAGCGGATGTCTAAAGCCGTGTCTGCTGGTGTTCCTGTGTGCAAGAAGAAACTTGCTCTGTTAAAATAGCTGCCCTTCTGAAGGAGGAGAGGAAATTTGCTCGTTGCAGCCAAACCAGTCCTTCATGTCTCTGCCACCATCTTGATAAACATATATAAACAGTGCACACAGAACAAAAGGCGGTTGACATTGTAATGTAGGTTTCTGTGACATCAGGAATGATGTTCACAGACGTCTCTTTGCGCAACAGACTCCTCTTCTGTATTGTGTTTACTCCATGCATGTAAAGGGAACTCAAATGACTTTAAAGTTAAAATTCACACACGATGTTGCACAGTGTATGATACATGTCACGGCAATCTCTCCAGCGGCTGCTGAAAGATTTGACCCAACATGACAAACGTGAACCTTATAAGGATTCACCCGCTGCTCACAATTCACTAACAAAAGAACTATTAGTGTTTTTAGGTATGTCCTGCATTTAGAGCTGAAATAAAAGGCTCCAGTTAGAGTGTGTGGTCAGTCTAGAGCCATCTCATCATTGAAATGACGTCAGAGTAATAGCCATCCACTTTATTAGCATCTGTGGAATTCAGTTTATTCACCGAGGCTTCCCAGACAATGTCAGTTGAGTACGATGTCCAAGACTTACACAGCTCAGACGTCTGTCTCCTTGCTTATGAAAAGATATGGGCCATTAGAGACTCGCCATGATAAGTCGCCCCTCTATGGACCTTGACACTTTTACATCCATACCTGAAATGTTGCCATCCCCAGGTAAAAGATGTCTTTCAGATTTGTGTCTAGTTAATTTGGCTTTTTTCCTTTCCAAAGCCCAAACAGACTGTGTACTGTGTACGCATACGTTATCTCAAACCCTCATAAAACACTGGTGGGTGAAGCAGGTGTAAACATATAAATATGATAAAAATGCCACATCACATTCAAGCCAATTGTACGTTGCACACTGCGCCCCTTGACAAATCCCGTGAAAAAACAGGCATTTTCCGAACAGCTCCCCCAGCTCGCAGCACGAGAGACATAGACTATCTACTGGAACCCCTGTGAGAGTAGCACATGTGTAAGGTAACACTAAATCAGTTAATTTAGACTGATGTCTTTTTGATTTGCAGGAGTACAGCATGGAAGCAGGACTCCACCGCTTGCTGAATAAACAAAAATTTGTTCAGCTCAAATAAAATTTGATGAGGAGATAATTTTGCGAGCCTGCAGCATAAAGGTCTCTCTCATGCGCAGGGCCGCCACACTCTGAGGGCAAATCAACTGAAAGTCTGAAGAGGTAGTTCAACACACAGCAGAGAAGATGATGGAGAGAGATACGGTCGGGTCCACCTTGGGGACAAGTCTCCACATGTCTATCAAAACTGGTCAAAAGTCCTTTTTCAGTGCAGCTAAATATTATTCAATTTGTCTGGACTCAGAAATTCTGAAAGAACTCATTCTATGACTGGTTCAATGAAATTCCCACCACACTATTTAATCAAATAACCTAACTGGATTAAATAAAGTATCCTTAAAGAAAACATTAAATGGTTCATTCAACATTTCTGGCATGAACAACTCTCAATTGAAGCAAAACCCCACAGAAACAAGCCCCTAATCTGGGATTTCATCAGGAGATAAATCCTTGAGCTGCTCCACTGACAATGAATTGGAAACTGACATGGTGGATTGTGCAGTGACTACTCAAGTAGGTTTGAAAGTATCCGCAGGCACTAGCAGCTACGAAGCAAAACATATCTCGTAATACTTTATAAAACCCTGGGAACTGTCGTGTTGCATCGAAGGTTGATACCATTTAAAGTCATTCGAAGTTATATGTACAATAGTAAATGGGATTTCTACTTTCTGTTTCAGGCCTTTAAGACCGAGGGATTTGCCAACCAGCCTACTGGAATCCCTAACATGTCTCATGGGTCGCATTAGATAAGAAATCATTTGGGGCATTAAAAATAAATGTAAGGTTTAAAAACACTGAAAACCATGGAGATAAACTCACGGGTTCCCTTTCCCTAAAAGGATGTAACTGCAGAACTACATTTCACTGCCAGTAATACTCACTTTAATACCCGTAGCTCATGACCGGGGGAAGACATCCGATGACTGTCTGCGCCCTGACATCAAAAAGTAGCTTTCTTTGTTCATTCATTCATTAAAGCAACAAAATCTTGTTGCTGCACTGCAGTGGTCAGAGGTGTCAGAGCGAGGGAGGCGCACTTTGATCTCTGAAAATGTCTGCCTTTGTTGACGGGAGAAGCATTTTCACAATCAGAGAACCTGCATGGGAATCCCCTGCCACGCAACAAGGACACTCACAGACAGACGCACTCAGAAAAATGTCACTTTTTTAAGCATCATGTTCATGAATGATATCCCTTCTTCCTCCTTTGAAGTTGTAAGCCCACAGAGCTGAAAACAGATCCTCTCCCCGTCTTCTTCTCTCACAGATAGACTCACAGACAAAGACACTAGCTCAGTCCCACATATGACAACACACCCATGTTTACCCCTCAGACTTTCATCCCACGCATCTTGTTTGTAACAGCATTCTGCCGCTGTACCATTTGATCTACCTGAGCAGGTACAAACAGTGTTTCCACTGTGGCTGTTCGTGGATAGGGCTTAAGAAATCCTCGTCCATGTGCTTTTGTTTCGTTATTAACCTTTGGCTGCTTTAACGTTTATTAAGTGGGTGTGAAGAAATGGAGGGAGGATGGAAAATATGCTGATCAATGCACAAAACAACGAAGAAGACACACAAAGAGACACCAGTGAGATGGAGATTTTTGGATTTGGCCCCACAGAGTGGATGAGGTTAAGGGAGCCTTTCTGACTCAGTATAAAGCCCACTGTTCATTACCAAAACGAGGGCACCTTTTAGAGAAATACCCCATCTGATGTCATCCTGGAGGAGATGCTTTGAAGGGGATGGGGGCAGAGGGGCATCCAGGCATCACAATGTAGTGTTGTAAGCCAGCAGCATCACAAAGACATGACGCTATTCCTGTGAGAAGTGAGCTTTCACTCTACATATGCTATAATGTGAGAATGTGTTTTTTGTAGGGCAGTAAAACATGTGATTTAGATTTATATCTCAGTAAAGGACATTTACTGGCTGCACTGGCTAAAGGGCAAAGGGTAAATGGCCTTGTTTTGCACGTGTGATCATTCAATTTCACAATTTCATGTGAGAGAATAATACAGACTTTCCCCTGCACACACTAATCTCCAGAGAGAGAAGCAATGTGATGCTGCCCCCTAGTGTCTCAATCAAGCTTTCACTGAAGTGCCTAAATCCACTTGTAATGCACGCATTAGTGAAAAAGAAGACAGGTTTATTAAACTGGGATTTAAAATACTTTAACCAGCTTAATGCACATAATCCGACCCTCTGAGCGTGTGTGTGTGTGTGTGTGTGTGTGTGTGTGTGTGTGTGTGTGTGTGTGTGTGTGTGTGTACATGCATGTGTGTTTGTGTGACAGCTGATATGAAATATATGAAATAAAGATAAAAACAATTAACAACTAATAATGTGATTGTATTAGACATGTAATAATAATAATAATTAATACTTTATTGATCCCCTTGTTGTTTAGACAGCTGCTAGTCCTGTGTCTGTGCTACTACAGGGTATCGGTGACGACTGCTCTACCCACTGAGCTATGTAGTTAAAGACTAAATTATTTTTAATTAGGCTTATATTGTGCTTTGAAAGTATACTGTAGTTTGAGGTTTCATTAAAAACTGCTGCTTCCTTTGCACATAACTAAATGGAACTTGTGACCAAAGCTTCCATTTTGATTTGAAAGTTGTTTCAACCACAACTGGTCTGAGAATCTTTGAAAATGCCTGCTCTTTGTCATCATATCAATATGTTAAGGAAACTAATATTGAATCTGTTTCTCCGGTCATAAGTTGGTGTTTTTGTTTTTTTTGCCACCACCAGCATCTCAATCTACATCGCCCATCTTTTTGACTCACAGAGACACAAAATAACCATAAACAGATGCAAATAACTAATAACATATGAAAATGGATGGATGTGAGAGATATCGTTAATAATAAAATACTGTTCAGTTGCTCATTTGAAAATAAGAAAAGTATCCTTCCACTCTATGGTATTACCACATGTGGACTACAGCATTCAAAGGTAATTTATACACAGATGATTTCTGACATGCACGTGGCTCCAACTAAAGTTACAGGTCCCCGACGGTGCAAGTGCAAGTCAACAAACTGAAAAGTGAGCTTTCATATTTTTTTTCCTTTATTTAGACGTTACACTATGTGACTATGACAAAACGTCTCTTTATGCATCTGGCACTTTTACTTAAATGTCATCAGAAACTGCAGCAACACCAACCGCCACATGGCGGCGCTGTTAATCTACCACTGGGTGTTTGCAGGGTTCACTTTGTAGTTCAAGACTCTATTTCCGTGCAGGATTTTTACCTAATACGTTTGTTTGTAGTAGATTTAAATGGATGGTTACTGAATATTTACATGATGTTGTGAAGATCCTTGAAGATTTTATTAAAGTCAATAACATGCTACAGGATAATTCAATGTACAGGTGATATGAAACTCTTGAATTTTACACAAAACTACAAATTATGTTATTAAATATGTGTATTTCATGCCTCAGCTGTGGAAATACAAAGGTGTCGGTGTTTGTTTTCTCATGATAATCTGAGGTCATGAAATATCTGAACGCACTTGTATCGACTACTGTAGAGAATAATAACAACAGAAGACGGGGGGAAAAAGCACGGCGGTATGCCCATCATGCCATGTGCTATTATGCAGATGAGTACATGCCTAGGCAGCTCCAGTGAGGACCTGAATGGGACGGATTAGTACCAAATGTTCATTGGAACCCAGTGACCAATAGGGAGGAAGTCCATTTGGTCTGTGGGTGGAGCCCAGTCTCTCATCTTGAGCTGATCATTTATTCTAACAGGTAGTTTAAAAACCAAACAGGTCAGGAGAAGCAGCAGCAGCAAGATAGTGACGAAGCAGGCAGTGATCTTCTGAGAAGCGCCAGTCGGAGGACGTTTCTTATACAGCATTTGGGTTTTATTTATTATGCCCGGACACCCCTCTCCAGCATGCTGAAAAGGAAAGGATCTTGTGTGGGGATGATGCCTGCTGCAGCGGGAGTGGACCGCAGCAGGGTTGGGGAGAGGCTGCAGGCTGCCCTGGCCGGGATGCAGGAGCTGCATCTGCTTAAAGACAGACAGAGCGACATGGTGAGCTGGGCTCTCAAGATGGACCGAGAGGAGCCGGTCACTTCTGTCCACGCAGATGCGGAAGGTGCCAGGATCATCGGGGCTGAGGAGCAGCGGCTGGAGGCGACCCTGACAGCCCTGAAGCAACAGCTGGTAGGTAGTCCTTCAAATCAAATGCCATAAAACAATATAAGGAGAGTAAGGTCCTGGGGGCTTAGTTAGTTTGGTGTCAACGCATCACTTTATTTGACTATGATTCTTATTTAGAAGGAGTGAACTACTCACATTCATCATTTATAGTCGAGTTGTCCTCGTGCGTTCATAACGTCAGCTGATGCTCACGAGCAATTCATTCTTCAATTATTACCAGACACACTTTCATGCTCTCAGCTGGGGGTAGGAAATAGGATAGGTGTCATAAATCAAGGTTCACTGCAGGACCCGGAGGACTTTGAGTTGTGCGCGCACGCACACCGTGCACGTGCAGACTGCAGGGGGTCGTCCGCAATCATTAACCACTAATGCCTGGAAATGTAAAAAACGCTGTGTTTTTTAAAGTGGTGATTTTCCTGTGAATGGCTCCCAGAGAGAGTCTTAGTCCCACGGAGATCTCTGAGTGTTAGAGACAACTAGCTGTGAGGATTTTTCCATGACACACTTTTTCCATAGAGTGCAGGGATTAAGGTGTTATGCTTTACTTTTGGGAGCGCAGGGCAAGACTTACAACAGCCCATTTAAAACACAGTAACCGGCATATGTAGACACGACACACACTTAGTCTGACAAAGAATCAACTGACCTGACTCGATTTTAAAAGGTGCCCAGACATTAATTAAATTGCTTTTTGATGCACCTATTTGAAGAACTACTGTAACAGTAAATGCCCTGCCTTAGCTGCAAAGCAAACAGTCCTACACCCCAACCCCCAAGCTTTTCTCTTCTCGTAGTTTACACAATGGCCAGGCCCTCGCTGTGGGGGAGAAATGAGTTACCCACCACTGCTTCTTCAATGCTCCCCCATGTCCTGCTGGGGTTAATCATCAGCCACAGCTGAGTCGCTTTTGTTTTTCTGATGGCTATACATTAGAGCATCCTTTATTGGAACAAAGGACCTCATCTTCACAAGATTAGAGCCTTCTAACACGCATTCAAACCTCGGGCCTTTATTTCCCGCACACATCTGTACAAAGATTTGTTCTCTATAATTGTATACATGTGTCTGCTTGAGGAGCTTGCATAACTCCCAACCCTTGATCTCCTTCCATTCGTGAGAAACTCTAATTACAATTGTATTTTGGTTTGGGTTGTACCACACATAGTTCTGGGGGCGTTAGCTAAATTGTTATGTATTGTCTGTGTTACAGTCCCGTCTTCGAAAACAGGACGTTGGCCTGAAGACACACTTGCAGCAGCTGGACCAGCAGATCAGTGAGTTGAAGCTTGATGTCAGCAAGGCCTCGACAGAGCAGCTGGAGAGTGACAGCCGTCCAAGTTCAGGTGTGTGCGAGTGCGTGCACATCAAGCCCTGCAGCCCTTTACTTTAAAACTAGTATCAAAGCATATATCCGTCTGATCATCACATGATAGTAAGTGTTGAGAAAAATACTAAAGTGTAATTGTTCCCGATCTCTCCAGGTTTTTATGAGCTCAGTGATGGCGGCTCCTGCTCCCTATCGAACTCGTGCACCTCTGTGTACAGTGAGTGTCTGTCGTCCTCCCAGACGAGCCTTCTCCTCCGTCCCATGAGCCCTACTAATCCCTTCATTAACCCTTCATCGCAAGTTGATGTCTGCCGCCGGCGCTCTGCTGATGAGAGCACTACCCAGCCCAACCCCCCGCGGGCTACTGGCCTCCATCTGGGCAGCAGCCGCATCCGAGCAAGCACTGAACATGCACGACCGAGACCTGTGTCAACAGGTAATCATATCTTTCAATCTCTAATTTCTCTGATGTTGCATTTCAACTGTTTAACTCAGCATGTATTTTGCTGCATAATAACGTGTATTTATTCAGTGAAGGAGTGTGCCGAAAGGTTAATCCACATTTTTGTCTTGCCTGTTAGGTGATCTAGAAAGGATGATGGCTCATGGACCAGGCTACTCCAAACCTGTCGATCCAAAGAAACCCTCTTTGTGCCCAAGCCTCAAGACCTCTGCTGTGGATCCCAAGTTTCAGAGCAACTTGGTGTCCCGCAGTGGCACTGAAATGTACCAGTACCCCAGCCCTTTGCACGCTGTGGCTCTCCAGAGCCCAATTTTTTACAGTGGAGCTGACCTGGCCACACCTGGACTTTTAGAAACACAAGGACCCTCTTTGAATGAGGGCAGAACCCTGAGTTACATTGACAAGCTAATCCAGCGCAGCGTCAGTAAAATCCAGAGTGAATCGGATACAGAGACCCTGCAGACACACAGTGACTATCAAAGGAAGCGAACTGAGGTTGTGACTATGTTTCCTGACGTGTGTAAAAAAGAGGAGTCTATGCTGCAACGTCTTCCAGCCCAGACCACAAACAATATCCCATTAAATAATGACGAGAAGAGACACTGCATGACATACTCCAGTGAGCAGCCAGCTGACAGCACAAGCCACAAACAGTCAGTGAAAGGCCCGGTGGTCTCCCATCGGTACTCTTATCCTGTTGCTGAGTACAGCTCGGATGAGGTTGCCACTACATCACTGAGGAAAATTGATAAATCCCAAGGGGAATATGCCAGTGTGGCAAGAAACCACGTAGAGAAGAGATCTGGGGATAATCTAGAGTCAAGGAATGCCTATAGACCTAGAGCAGTGATGACTCACAGCTCAAGCACAGAGGAGAGTCAAGGCTTTGAGGTTCGGTCTGGTCACACAACTTCACCCGAGTTTGTTCATGCCAAATTTGTCCCTGCTGGATCGCAGAGGGTCAAAGTAAGACAGGCGGACCGTAAATCCAAAGCCGTGAAGCTGAGAAGAAAAAGCAGTGAAAAGCCCCGATCGACGAGGCAGCACCATGGATATTCCTCTGGCGAGAAGGCAAGAGAGTCCAGTGGTGCAACCAAGGGAGAGCAGAAAAGGTCGTCCAAGGCAAAGGTGACACAAAGATGTGCCACCTTTCACACAGAGGAGCTCAGACAGGGCTCAGGCTCAGACTCCAGCCACTGTAGCCCAGGACTCATGTACACTCACAAAACCCACCCTAAACCACACCCCGTTCCTGCTGTCACAAAGTCCAGCAAAAGCCGAAGACTTCAGGCTGTGGAGTATGAGCAGCCTGCAGAGCAGAGGAAGAGGAGGCAGGGGTCTGCCAAATGGCCGTCTGAAGGGGAGATGTTCCAGACCTCAGGAGCTCAGCGTCAGAGGTCAGTAGAACCCCGTTTTCAGGCAGCAGGGAACATGCAGATGGTCCGCGGTATGAGTGCCAAGCCGGGCCAGTGGATAAGGCAGCCTCGTGCCTTCCAGTCCTCCATATCCTCCAACTCTTTCCTCCACAAACTTAATGCCAGATACCCTCCAGCACCGTTCCGTGTGTCCAGCCTCTATCCACCAAGATGTGAGTCTGAGTACTCTGCTGAATGTGCCTCCTTGTTTCACTCCACCATTGCTGAAAGCAGCGAAGGGGAGATGAGTGATAACACCACCAACCGCTTTGGTGATAGCGAGTCCAGCCGCAGCTTCCAGTCCTTCTCGGACTCCGAAAGCAGCCTGTCCCTGGATGAGGAGGATCAGTTTCACAGCCACGAGGAGGAGGGAGGTATGGTGTGGGCTGATTCTGCCATGGGGCCCACCGCTGCTGGACGGCCCCTGCCACAGCTCCCACGCCCGGAGCCATCAGCCTGCCGCATCAAAGCTTCTCGAGCCCTGAAGAAGAAAATTCGGCGGTTCCAGCCTGCTTCTCTGAAGGTCATGACCCTGGTGTAGCTATGTTCCCCCAGGCAAAATGAAAACAGTTGGGAAAATGCAGAGAGCTGTTTAAGAAGCTCTCAGAACTATTTGGAAAGGTTTCCTTTAATCGTCACTGAAAAGTATCCATTAAACTGGTATGCATTTAGGCACTCATTGTTTTCTTAATACTGGAAAAAAGAAAATTAGCTTGAACCTGAAACTGTACAAAATGGTTCATTGTAAAAGTATGCATAACACAATTATTACACTTAATTTGCCAATATTTATATTGCTGTAATTAAACTTTCTCATTGCATGTGGCTCCTTTTGTCATATAATTTTGCTACCTGGGAAATAAAACCAGTCTTTTTACACTTCTTATATTCAATTTTAGTTCAGTTTTTGTTAACTTCACAATTTTGCGTATTGATTGTAACTGTCCGTGTTTGTCTTATTACAATAAACTGATATTTAATATCCACTGGGACTTTTTTATGTATCAAATCACAGTTTCTTACATCTAGATGTACGGTGGATAACAGTGGTATTAGTGAGGATGGTTATCACCCAACTTTTATTCATCAGTTATTGAGTAACGGTCTAATCTGACGACGAAGAAAGTTGAGAGAAAATCAGCATAATCCCCACAAATGTGGCATTGAGGCTGAGCAGTTAACAAAGATAACTCTTAACATCTCCTTATCTAGTTTTCTGATTCTTCCTGGCTGTTGGTTTAATGTGTTGCAGCTTCAACAATCAACACAGACATTCATGTTTAAGTATAGGGTGAAACTTATCTGACTCAGTCAGTAAACATACTTGCACTGAGGCACTAAAACACACAGTCACACTCTTACAGTTTCACGACTTTAGGAGACGTTAAGGCTCTGAAATGATGGTAGTAGGAGCTCAGGTTTCTGTGGAGAAACATGAGGTTTTAAAGCAGCTGGTTCAAGGGGCACGCAGGATTTAGCAGGAGTGACAGATGATAAGAGGCTCCTCATTTCTGTGCTGTCATGAGGAGATTACACGGCGGGCAGCTGCACAGAGATGCCCAATAATCTCATTTCCAAAATCTTCCCTGGTATCTTTCCATTAAAATTCTTTTAAAGATGGGGTGAGAAAAGGGGCACTTGTGAAGGTAAGGCAACCTCTCCCGTGCTCACACGTAATAATGTTTTCTCCCATCAGGCAGCCACTGTGACCTTAAAGTTCCCAACTAAGAAGCTTATAGGGCAGACAAACATTTTCAGCATTTCGTCACTTTCTACTTTGAAGTTGTGTTCACTGCAGATCGCTCTAGAGACCCTTATTTTTAAGACTCATGAATCATTCAGTTAAACCCTTCCTCACTCTCCTTTAACAAGAAATGTTCCGTTTGCTTTCAAAGGAGAAAAGGCATCATTTTTAATATAAGCTCTCACCAAAGGGCATATCTCAATGCAGCGGCATTCTTTTCTCTTTTCATCAAACACAAGACGGGTCTAAAGGGCAAAATCCCCAATGCACATCAAAGACAGCATTTTAAGTTTAGCAACTTGCTACAATTGAATCAGCGTATTAGGATTTGTACATCCAGCTGACCTCTGTCCTCTCCCTTCGAGTGACAGTGAGCGGTTGGTGGGATTAGTGCTGCTGTTTTGAACGCAGCTCCGAAGGAGCATGACAGGTCCTGGACTTGTCTTTGATGTTGACTATAGCAGGACTGTGTCGGCTTGACCTTGTGTGCTTGCTGACCTTTCCAGTTGTAGAGCTGACTCATCTCTAAGGGCACATCTCCCCACAATAGAGAGGCCAGGGCCCCTGTCGTACCTTCACTGCCGCTCAGCTTGTCTTTTTTGTGTTTCTTCTTGTTTAACATGACCTTAACCTGTAACATAATTTTGGCTACATTAGCAAGTACTTAAGGTAATTGGATGCTGACTAAAGAGTATTTAGCTCGGGATTGTGCACATGCAGACCTGCAGATATGGTTTGTTCATAATATTTTAGAGAATAATGTAAGTGCAGATGGTGGATAGTGGATTATCACCACACTGCTTTATAAAGAATTCCCTATGGATGGCTGCTACATCGTACTGAAGGATGTTAGATGTTGTGTGGAGTCAGCAGTTCAAGTTCAAGCTTCGATCACTGAAGCTGCAGGTACCAAGTCTTGATGGAGGTCAAAACTTGGCTAGAAATTGCTGAACACACTAAGGTATAAAGTAAAAAGGTAATACTTATATATAATAATAATGAATACTTTATTGGGGAAAGTGTTTTTGGACAGCTGCTAGACCCGTGTCTGCGCTACTACGAGGTATCGGTGTCTCCGAACACATGCAGCTTTTGTGGAGACAGAGAATCGAACCTTTGACCCTTAGGTTGGAAGACGACTGCTCCACCCACTGAGCTATCATGTCGTCAAGTGATCATAGGTGATCATAAGTGATCATAAGTGATCCTATTTTCCATCAAATCCAAACTAATCCACAAAAGAATTCTCTAGTGGATCAAATAAAATCCAGCACAGTTCATTAGATTTAGCAGCACTGTGACAATGTACAAATACTACTGATATGTACTAATACAACTTAGCCCCAGTTCTCATTAGGTTAGAGCGAGAAGAGGGGTTGTCCTCCATCATCTTTATGATGTCAAGCTGTCTCCTCAAAATGCACAAAACACAAGCTGAGTGTGTGGGTTTCTCTTTTCATCATATTTCTATGATATTTTCATTGTTTTCACAGCTAGCTTTCTTCTTCTTTCTCAGTTTCTTATTTATGTTTTTCAATAGATGTTCTTGAGCTTGTGGAAATGTGGATGGTGTTGAATCTTGGATACAAGGAGTGGATTTACTACTTTGTAAAATGGGAGCTCAGAAACTCATTACCACCCTGATGAGAGGAGCTTTCCACTCCCACCCACAATGACCCCCCTGAAACTCAGAGATTTTGCTTTATGGGTTCCTGTGAGGATGGAGGGATTATCTCTAGTTTGACATGTTAAATATCCACGCTAAATCAGATCCACTCATTAAAACATGTTAAGCCAAAGAAAGATTCGGGAGTTAAGTAAAACATGATGCTAACTATTTTTTGGATGTACAGCGGATGTCCAGATTTGATTCACAGAGCTGTATGTCAGTGTCAGTTTTGTAGAGTGAAGATTCTATGTTATGTATTGGATTTACATTGTGGTCACCAACAGTGAAGTAGAAGCTTCGTCTCTGGTAAAACAACTGAGGTTCACCCAACTCCTCTACAACCCCACAACACATTGGGGGATGGGGTCTATAGTCTGTTGGGTGGCTTTTGTCCCTTTGCTTACTGTACATATGAATAGGGCTGGACAAGAATGTCCAATCTCATGAATCTCAATCGTCTGAGGCTGAAGTTAAGGAGCAGGATTCTCTGGTTGTGTAGAAGTGGACAATGGAGATAGAGCACGGAGAGAAGGGGAGGCAGAAAGTGAGGGACATGAGCAGGAAGGGATGAGCTACAACTGTGGAAGATGGAGAGCAGTAGAGACAGAGCATGAAGTTGGGGAAAATGAAGAAAAGGCCACAGGGTGATTGCATGATGTTACGCTCTTGCCATGGCTTAGCTGGCCCTTCCTCAATCACCACCTGCTCCTCTTTAAGCACATCCTGTCATTTAATACCTAATCCCTTCATTCACTCCAGTGTGTTTACTAACCATTGTCTCAACTCTCTTCAAGCTGTGGTCAAGAGGTGGTTCAAAAGTTCGCAGTGTATAGGGAGCATGAACTCAAAGTTACAGAGGGCATTGTGAGTGCATTCGCCCCTGCCAAGTAATTGTCTGTGACAGAGAGAGGGAGAGACTGTGCCTGCAAGTTAAGGAGTCTTTGGGGTCCTAGATTTTGAAGCCAACATCAGTTACTTTGTGTGGGAACATATAATTGGACTACAGTTCTCTTTTATGTGTCCTACATTAGCAGTAAATGAAATATAAAGTCCAATGTATAACTCCCTCCTTACTGGAACATACTATATGTCATGATGTTAAAAATGCAACATGATTTTTAAAGTCTTCATCAAATTAATAAAATAGCATCATTTCAGCTAGGCTGGGCGTGAAAAGCCACCAGGTCTCTGTGAGGGTATGCTTAAGCTTATTGCTAAGATTAGCATGCTCTGAATGCTCAAATTAAAAGTAAATTCAATTCTGTTTTATTTATGCATCTTTATTTAATCACTTCTTAAACTTTAGGTTTAAGATCCTACAAAATTACACAGAAAACCCAAGAATCCTTTTTGAGCAAGCACTATGCAACATTTGAGAGGATAAACTCCCGTCAACTAAAGATACCTACAGCAGAACATGGCCGTTCATGCAGCCAGCTGCCTCGTTTGTTTAAAGTGAGCGGTGAGACACTTTAGTTCTGCAGGCATGTGGTGGTCAGTAATGCAAGATGCAAGGACAAGTTAAAACCACAAGGATTACCATTGATACTGAGGAGAACCTCAGGATCTGGACCAAACATCAGGACAACCCATCCAATAATTGTTGAGCCATTTCATTCAAAGGTCAAATGGTGGTGCTAGCTGAAAGGTCAGCAGATCACCTAAGTGATGGGATTCATCCCCTGGAGAACAGGAATGTCTGTTCAATTCTTTGTTGCAGTCTGCTCAATACGAGATATTAACTAACCGAAAATCTGCTGACATTTGAATCCCCAAAGCACTGTCAACCAGACAAATCAATAAGGTGTTGTTAATACGATGCTTGTCTCTGTATGGCAAAAACAAACCAGTGCAGAAAACAGAAAGAACACACAGCCTCTCAACTAAGCAACAAGATTCAACAAATATTTGTGTATACATGTATGTATTTTTGGCTGACACACGTTGATGCTACTTGAGCCCTGAACTTAACAAAAACAGTCTGGCCCACTCTTAAAACAAGCGTTCGCGCTTGGGTAGTCAAAAATAATTGCTCCACAATCTCCCTGCAGCTTCCCTGGCTTTTACCCAAAGTGTGCAACTTTTAAAACAAGACATGACCTCATCAAGAGAAACGTGTGCATTTGCGAAGAAGTTTCTGATGAATACATGGCGTTTCCCCCTTTTATCAGTGTCAGTGTCTGTGAGGATGTCCTGGCTGTTTTATGAGCAGGATGTCCTGTGTCATCCCAGAGGACTCTCTTTTGTCAAGCCCCAGGCTCTAAACAACTAAATTGAACCAGCCCAGCCCCGCATATCCTCAGAGAGCTTTAACTATCTTGCATTATCTTGCCTTTTTCTGCAGTGGTTTTTATCAGCTGACCCACCAACAAAGCCACCAATTCTCATTATGAACAAAAACAAGCCTTAACTCTTCTAGGGTGGTGTGTGTGTGTGTGTGTGTGTGTGTGTGTGTGTGTGTGTGTGTGAACTCTGAAGGGAGACATCAAAAGGGTGGCGAGAGTGACAGCTGGTCCTCCTCTTGGTCAGGCCCCCTGATAAGATCAGAGTGACAGGGGAACATGGGACCCAACAGGTACCTCCCTCCTGCCCCAGCACCCTCCTTGCTGCTCCCATATGGCCACTAACAAGTCCCTTATCTACTAACATGTCAATTCCCTTTTTATTCCAATGGAGCTTGTAAGGTGACCTTCACTCTTTAAGGGATTTATTTCTGAATATTTATTATATACTTGGATAGAGCTGCATGAGTATGTTATATTTGTTTTCTTCACTAATCGCCTCCACACTATTTGTCTGCCCTTCACGTTTGACTGCTCTACTTCTACAAGATGCCATAAACCATTTGGGAGTGTTCACAATGACCACTTGAAAGCTATAGCTCCAAGCCTAAGTTTTAGACTTTGAGAAAAGACCCCCAGTTATCTTCTTCCATCGCATGTGCTCCATTTATGGATGGTGATCAGCTAGCATGTCTCAACAGTGATAAGCACAGTTTTATGGCCACTGGTCTTCCTCTTTCTTGTTCATTTCCCGTTTTAAACTGTTTATTTCTTTCTGTATGACACATGCATTGTGGAAATATTATTTAAATTAAACCAAAATTAAAGCACATGTTTCATAGCATGGGACACCTTCCAATTAAATTGTTATTCTCTGGGGAAATTGCTTGTTATGGGCAGGATTTCCTTGGGGTCAGTAGCTTGCCATTTGTTTTGTTTACCTTACCTATACCTTTGTCTCCCAGGTATAGTTAGTTAGTAGTTAGTTTGCATCCCCCATCTGAGACAAGCCCCAGCTCGCAGGTGCAATGGAAAAGATCCAACAGTCAGAAACTGTGGAATACAATAAGACTTTTTCCTCAACACTCAGGGTTACGCGACAGTATATCTCCCTTCGTTCCTGTTGTATTGCATTAGTGTCTATTTCATTGGTTGTTTTTATATCTCTCAAGAGGGAAAAAAGCAAACACAGAAATCTGTGGGGCAGGAAAATGTAGTTTCAGTCAGCTCCACTAACACATTAGAAGATACCCTGAGGCCCAGCCTCTGGACTGATACGGATAGACTGGGCCCTTTCCCAGGGTCAGGGGTCATGCAGGGAACAGACTGATCCTCCATGTGGTATCAAGTCTCTGTACCTAAAGGAAACACAATTAGGACAAATTTGGGTCAAACAGCTGTCACCATCACACTAACTAGTTCCAGTTTAGTTTATTGTAATTGGGGGCAAAAAAGCATGCGTGGCTTACAAGTAATGCGTGTTTCAGCATTCATTACAATGAATATTGGCAGCTAATACAGTAATTATCAGACGCAATTTACATCCAAAACATTTAGAGCTACATGTTATGTGAAACTTGATCATTTCAAGCTGAAGAGGGCAAAAGTTTGAAATGATGCATGGTATTATCATTTGTGCATGTTGCCCTGATGAATGGGTCTTTGAAATATGACACAAAGAAAACTCATGGGGGAGGGTTGGCCTTAACCCTTTGAACTAAGGCATTAGGGAAAGTTGAAGGGGAAGGCTTATAGAGAAGAAATGGATCCTGTTGTAAGCAGCTGTAAGAGGTGTTAAGAAAGGTCCTGTTTGTGCAGGGTGATGCAAAATATCATGATTTTATCAATTATGTTGATTTTGAAAGAACAAACGGTGTGTTTTCACAGCAATCCCTAAAAAGCGACATATGGCAAGTCAACCTTTATCTACTGCTGGCTGTTAGCACCACAACTTCCTAGCATAAATATGTTAAAAGGGTGGCAGCTGAACTTCCCTTTATGGCTGTCAAGATAAACATTAACACCTGACAATGAATGTGCTTCAAGATAAACCAAGATTAGGACTTTAATTTATGTTCTGTTGGCAAATAAGAAGGGCCTTCTACGGAAAACCTGTGTGAGCTAATGTTTCATTATATTAACAGCAGTGAGGTGGATAGATCTTCACAATCTGGACCAAAGCTCTGTGAAAACTCACCCCCAGAGACCTAGATGATGACATGTGGATGATATGTTTATATGGTGTGTGTACCAAAGTAGTAAATCACCCCAAGCCTCCAGTGTATGGAAGAATGACAGTCTATCACAGAGGCCCCATGTGTTTTTAGAGAGAAGGAGGCTTGTTTGGGGGTAAAGCATGTCACTCTGGGAGACTTTGACCAGGCAGGTTTGACCCCAGAGTTCCTTTGAGCAGGACATCCCAGGGTGACACCCCAGGCCAGTTTGTTGAGGGATTTGCACATGAAGGACAGATGATTTAGAGCATCTCAGAGGACCATCTATTTTTTTTTTTTGCTTTTGTGGTATGTCTTACATGAAACAAAAAAAATGAGGTTCACATCTTTCCAAATCATCATAAACTCATAATTCCATTAGATGTGAGAGTTTGAGTGTATTTTTACATCAATCCTAATGAGGTCATGTTTTAACATCAAACATTTGGAAGTGACCCTGGCTGTCTACAAACTTAACAGAAAATTATTTAAGTGGTGGAAGCACTGACTATATGACAGGATGTTTGTATAACATGTATGTATGTATAATATGATATGGGTTTGTGTTTTTTCTATGCTACGGTAGTAAGGTGTTTCACTACAAAACAACAGTTAGAGTGTTTTTCATGAGAACACAATATGGCCTCACGTAGGATTATGTAGTCACGCTACCTCATGGCGCCACTTAACAAATGCCATAATCACTAAATAAATAAGACAAAAGCTGACAGGGTGACACAGGTCTTAGAGGCTCCTGTCAGGCTGCTCTGCAGCAGCCGTCAGACCTCATTTAGTACAGTTTGAAACCACCACACTACTGGCACCCAACCAGATCTATTTTATTGATCAGTGCTGGGTGTGCTTTAGTCAGAATAATGTCCCTCTCTTTTTTTTCTGTTCTTTACAATGTGTACCAAAAGCATATCCTCCCCCAGTGAGATCAATGACAGGGAAGACATCCTCTGCAGGCCAGAGGCTCGGATGTGGATTTCCTTCTTTATGGTCATTGCAGCTGTCAAAGAAAAAGGCATAAAAAGAAAGAGAAGGATGAGGTAGAGACAGTTTGGGAGTCAAGGGGTCCAGCTTTGATGCAGGCTCTGTGTGGATCTGGCATCCAGATGACCAATTCCTACAGAGCAGATTAGCCTTGACAGTTGTTTCTGGTGAGAGAGGGGCCAATCTAAAGTTGTCTGGAGACCTTTAGCTATGCAACATAAAGGCCATAGCAGGTATGCTGTGCTGGAAACCCACAGAGCAGTTCATCTCGCCTTATCTCAGGACTCCAGTGTAAAGATCCATTGGGGAGATTAAAGCGTTTACATTTGGTTGAGATTTTTATCCTGACATTCCTGTAGAATTAGACATGCTGTGAGAGCCAAGGGTGGATTCCTGTCCAAAGCGAATTCTATCTCCTCACAGTGAGATGCTTCTTATTTTGGTGGCATGACAGACAGCGCATAAGCTAAAGCTGCATGCCCTCGCACAGAAGGACACTGCCTGGGCATATCTCAGTGTGTATCCACCTAACAAACTCTCAGGCTCTCTGGGAGATCCACTATGTGTTGTCATGGCAGTCCTCCAAAAACAGTAGGGATGCATTTAGGGGCTTTGTATTTCCTGTGTTTACCAAGTGTCTTTGGCAATCCTGCAGCGAGGCACAGGATGCTGGTCTCCACAATGGCAGCAGTGAGGTCTGTGGATCTTCTGTGGAGGAACAACACACACAGGCAGAGAGGAGAAGCTAATCTGACATGACAATAGTGTGCAAAGACTGAGCTGTTATGTCACTTTTCCATCGCACTGGCTCGAATGCTAATGCCCGCTCATTCCCTTCCTCCTCGTCGCTTCTTACCTCAGCCCTCACATCAGTAGGCAGGACTCAACTTTTGGCACACTGTTTAGTACATCTCTCTGTGGCATAAGTGGATTTGTCAACCAGGAAACCAGGCTGTATTTATAGGAGTAGATCTAAGTAAAGGTCAGAGGACAGTAATCTGACCTGTTTCAGTCTGACATCAGCTAAAATAGCCTACTGCAATCTTGGTTGGAGGTGTCAGTGACTTCTCCAGGTGTGAGATCCATTTCCTGGAACATTGTTCTTTCTCCCCAAGCAAGCATATACAAAAGTAAAGGCAGGCTACTGTAAATCCTTAACGCACCATTGCCTATGGAGGATTGGTGCCAAGGGAATAATTGTCATCAATCAGCTATTGTAAACACCAGCTCAATTAAGAAGAACGCAGGCTGGTATTTAACATAATTAAAGGGCAAGAGTGTTCCCCTGTTGATAAAAAGACCTTGAGTGGTACGGCTGTTTCCTATCACTAAAGTCAATATGGTGGTTTTGTTAGCTTCCACTGGAATAGAGACATTAGATAAAACGATTAAAGTAAAGATCTTTGTCTACAGTTTATCTAGTTTAAAATGACTTAGTTGCTATAATATAATCAATTATATTATATATATTTCTATGTATATCTTATATATACTTTACAAGGTGCAACACACAAAATTGAAAGTGAATGAAAAAGCATTTACCAACTCAAGAGAACTGTGCAAAAATCTCAGTGTTCAACTGTGTTGTGTGTATAAGAGAACTGTATACTAAATATAGAAATAAATACCAATAGGCATAGGCAGTGATCTACAATGTGTAGCTCAGCTACGTGAGAATAAAGAGAAGATCATAACAGACAGAGAAAGTTAGTTCAAAGAGCAGTCAGCTGACTTGTACTTCACCACTCATTCCATTTCCTGATAGCAAATCTGATATTGCAGCCCCCTGCAAAGACCGATCCTTCATCCCTGGATGAGTCTGTTCTTTAATGAGGAGCTTAGATTCGGACCCATTAGCTTCACCACTGTCGAGGGCCTGTCTTTCCCATAATGTTGCCTTTCTCAACTCGCATACATTCTCACTACTTTAGTGTCCATATAGTAAGACATGCACCAAATAATAACACCAAGTAACACAAAGGTGATTAAACTTTATTAGCCGAGGCAATTCAACTTAATTAGCTGAATGCCTGATTAAAATGGATTTTTCTGTCAGCATAAATATGCAGTAAACTTGTTCCAATACATTATCTGCAAAATTAAGCAAAAAGCAAAACTCATATGTTTACTTTGCTTGGCAGACGCTTTTATCCAAAGCTTACAGGAAGCTAACACTGGGTGTCTGGCTCAGGGACACACCTGATGGGGGATGGACTAGGAGTCAGACGGGGTTTTGAACCTGCGTCTTTCTGCACCCCAGTCTGACGCTTAACACATTGAGCTACCAGGCTGTTTATACATTGGACAAGAAAAACAAAGTTTGCTTCGATTTTTTCTTTTTTTTTTTTTAGTCCTAAATCTGCCACGCCTATATTATCTTATCTTGTAGCCCCACTAAAGTAATTACATTAGCAAAGCAATTAGCCTATGCTTTTCTAATGATAATTAAAGGAACCAAAAAACAGGATATCAACTAAATTAATTCATTGTTCTGCCAAAACAAATAACAAATGCATCTAAGCTGTGTTTATTTATATAAAAAACATACTATAAAGGGAACTTTACAGGTCAGCTCACAGATCAAGATCCTTCATGTAGCTAGAATATTTGCTCTTCTCTGAATAGACAGTGTTAGACAAGTAACACTTGTCAATAGACAAGTTCCTCTTTACACACAAACACAACTTGTCTGAATGAGTTCTGGTGTGAGGCCTCTACCTCATGGTGTGAGGTGCTTTTTTCATCTAACACCCTTTCACCAAATGTCAATTGGCAAATAAGCCCAGTTCACCCCCAAAGAAGAACCTGATTAGACTAACTACTCTATTTATAAAAGGTGGGAGGCAAGAAGATGCTAAATAGAGGCAAACAGAGAATTATAGACCTTTAAATGGTTGCCTCTTTACACAATACTAATCATTTTAAATCCTAAAAACTCAGATACAGACAAAGTAAACACACAACCAATGACTGTGAGGTAGTTTGTGGATTGCTTTTGACACAGAAATGCCAACTTTGAATGTTTGAAATGTTATCATCCTGCGATCACAATATGAATGGAGACAAACAAGTAAAGTAAATATGCCGACATATAACCTGCAGCAAAAAAAATAGCTTCTCGTATCTGACAAGATAAAGACACAATGTGACCAATGAGCCACTCCACAAGTGAAGAGCATTCCTTTTTTAGCTTTTCAACTGTTTCTGCTGCAGGCTTTTTCTGCTACTCGAAGATGACTCTTGTTCTGGCGCAGTCACCAACAATGACCTGGGTGTGTGTGTGACTTGTCTGCACTTCAGCGCTCCCCTGATTCTTGTTTTGTCATGTGAACAGGCCTGAACGACACACCCCACATCACTAGCGCTCTCTCAGGGATGACACAGAGACACCAGACACAGACCTGTGTGAGAAAACCAAGACATCCACAATGCTTCACTGCCAAAGGACAATTCGATACAAATAGAAACTCTAAACCATATATCATTCATGACAGCCAACTAAAAAAATATGTTTTTCTATCTTTGACAGCTGTGAATGTCACAGTGAATGATTTCGAGAGATAAAGTTACATTTTAAGATGATCACAGCATTTGTTAAACAAATATACATTCTGCATTCATCCTTTGTTGTAATAACACAATGCAAGTCATACACATCCTACTCCCTAATGCATTGATAAAGACTTTAATTCAGCTTTTTGACAAGTAATGACCCAATTACCCCTTCACAGGACAGCCAGTCACGGGGTTCAACCCCACAGGTGTCCAGAGTGCAAGCCCAGAAACATCAAAAGACGCTTTTATGATTCTTTTTATGGTCCACTTGTTTTGTCCATTCTGTTTGACCATTACGTCTGTCTCTGTGCCAAACGAAGCATCTTGTAAGAATCTATAGCAAATCCAGTTATGTAGATAAAAACTTCTTTCACATAATTGGAGATAATTTTATTATGTGCCATAACTATTCATCCTGCACAGTTTGTTGTCGTTTAATATCTGTACATCGTTTGGCCACCTTGCTTTAGAGCATGCAACTGAGTACGTTGTAGGAAAGAAATATAAGAAATGTGGTAAACAAATGGGGACTAAAATACAGGTTGTGAGACTAATAACAAGTTTCAGGGACATGCTACCTTTTCCCATGAAGAGCTATGAGAATGTATTTTGTGTAATAGGCCAGTTTTAAAGAGATTATTTGTAGAACTAGCTCATACATGTTTATGGTATAATTATGTGGCATTAAAGTGGCATATTCAAAGTATAGTGTAAGTATTTTGTGTTAAATGTATCTGATGTAATCGCATCAGCCAAAATACACAAACACTGTATGTCCAAGTACAATATATAAAAAGTGGATATTTTAGGCTATATGTGATTATTGTGCTCTGGATTTCGCCCATATTGGATATGAACATGATGCATGGGTCTAAAATCATCACTTCACTCACTACATTAGATTAATTTCTCTGACATTGTACTAATCAGCGTACTAATGAGTTTGGCTGTAATAAAATTCAGCAGACACGTTGTCTTTCTTGGCACATGCTTGCTCATTCTTGCTAAAGACAGTAATACGTTTCTGTTTTAACAGCCTTCAGACAAACAATGCTTGTGTAATTCTTTACAGCATTTAATTTGTGTCCAAGACTCAGGCCATATTGTCCATCCTGCATCTACACCTTCAGTCTATCTGCACAGTCCGAGAGGACTACCCTCCCCCTACCATGTCTACTTCTTGTCGCTGTGTTCCTGGAAGACGGCAAAGGAGTAATCAATGGGTCATGTGTCCTGATTACAACCAACTCCCTATGGGGCATCTTCAAAGGGCCGTAGAGGAGATGGAGAGAAGGAGCACTATTAGCCTCCATGGGGTAATTACAAGTTTGGACTCCTTGGTTTCTTCTCCCTTTCTATGACAGGTCAAGCTTACAGACAAACTAGTTAACAATTCAGCCAGTCCTGTTAGCGCAGTGGGAAGCTCTACCAACCACTGGTCACTGACTGGTGGTGCATGTCATCCAAAATTATACAAATCCACCTTCATGCACGTACAGAAACATGTATTTCAGCTTATGTGAGAGAAGGAAATGGGAACACTGACAAAAGATGCTAAAGATAGGAAGACATTTTAATATATGGTGCAGCTGAGTACACGCCTGACTATCTCAGGAAAACAAGCTGAGTGTTTAAGTGTTTATGAGTTAAAAGGGCCATAAAACTTGACAAACACACTTAAGCACTGTCTGACTGCCTTCAGGCCTTTTGTTTTTCTTAACTACTTCCACTTATAGCTTGTCCGGCAACATGCACACATTGGTCTTTTACTCAGGAATGTCTAATATAGCTCCTATAGATGAAATATAAGTCCCAAATCATGTTGATTATTTCGCCTAGTTAGAGTAAAATACAATGAAGCAGGTCTGAGCAGAGCAAAACAGCAAACTTTATAATGTTATGCATTCAAAGACAATGTTTCATAGGGAAATTTGTCCCATCACTGCAACTGAATATGCCACAGAATTGTAATTACTATCATTACAGTTTGATAAAGCATCTGCATAACTGCATCTAATGCTTTACATCTTTGTTTGTTTAGATGTGATCTTTTATTATTATGGCTGTGAAAAGTGGTTAATCAGTGCTTGAAATGATGACTACATGGAAGGTTTGCCAGGACTGCTAACATGGAGACTGCAAGGCTGATGGTGTCTTTAGGTTAAGACTCCAGTAAACCCTGTCTGCAAAGTGGCAGAAAAAAAGAAGGATGATGAGAGGCAAAACAGTCATTAGCTTGCCATAATGACTGAGAATTAATACAACAGCAGTGTGTGTGTGCGTGCGTGTGCGTGTGTGTGTGTCAATCCGGACATTCCCATGCACACCCTAGGTTTTACAGCTGCTCTGTCATATGAAAACAAAATAGGCTATAACATAAGACAAAGTCCTTTTACGTTTTTATATATTATATTATATGTCAACAAAACAGTTTTGCACAAATGCATAAATGTTTGGTTGATATTTAATTTTTAAAATGCATAAAAAGAGAGATAATTTTACCTTTCATTGTCTTCAGCTTAGTATGTCAGTCATTTCTTAATTTGTCTTTACAAAGGACAAATTGGCACTGATCACTGTAAACACTTCAAGTTTTAACAGTTTATCCACTGTTTACACTGCATTAGGAGCCTTTTTTTCATGGCTCGAACACAGTTCAATCTTTGACTTTTTTCATTAGTTGAGAGAGGTTCCCTTCAGTGTGCAACGTCATACATATATTAATCATTGTGCGCTAGTGCCCTCTTGTGGAAAACTAGAAAACACTCCAGCATTTTTCAGGCTAAGTTGCATTTAATTAAAATGCATAGAAAAATTATGTGCACTCAATGGTGCTAGAAAAATATCAAAATGTCCCATTTAATATTTTACTATAAAATAATAGAACAATTATATTATTATATAGTATAAGTCTAAAATACACCAGTACAATATTAGGTTACTCTTTAAAAACAACAAGGACAGTCTTATACAAGAGTTGGTTCTTTATAAAGTTACATTTTGCACTTATTTGGAAATACAACCTGAAAAACAGGGGAAAAAAAACAATATATCACCAGAATAACTCGTGACTGGCAGTCATTTTTCTCGGTGACTACTAGGTTAGTAGTCTTCTTTATTAGATCAAAATTTAAAGTAATAAAGTTCCAAACGCATTTAGCTAAAGATAGAAATTATATATGTGACATGGAGCCATGTTTACTAATGATATTGTGCTTAGAAAACTATGATGGACTGGAATGGATGGATTGTCCAGGGTGTACCCTGACTCTCACCACCGTCAGCTGGGATTGGTAAAGCGCTTCTTTATCCCTTAAGAGGAAACGTGTTCATTATAAGTAATAGATGGGTTGAGTTAGAGGTTGAATTTGAGTCAGATGTGAACAGACTGACAGAAGCAATATGTTGATCATTGATATTTCTATTGTAACCTAAAGATAATACAAGCAAGCAGCGACATTACTTGGAAAAGTCAAATATTGGAAATCCACAAGCAATGCAGTTTTAATTTAATTCAATTCAATTCAATTCAATTCAATTTTATTTATATAGCGCCATTTTACAACAGAAGTTATCTCAAGGCACTTTACAGTGTAAGGTTTAAGACCTTACACAATATATCAATATATACAGAGAAAAACCAACAG
>JAUMHF010000007.1:4221131-4250634 GCA_032359275.1 Microctenopoma steveboyesi | reverse complement strand
CTTGAGGCTAGTGTAAAATCATCTAGTGTAGTAATCTGACCAGATATCATGTCTCTGAGATTTTTGGGTCCAAATATTATGACCTCAGTTTTGTCTGAGTTAAGGAGTAGAAAATTACATGACATCCAGTCCTTTATGTCTTTCAAGCAAGCATTAAATTTACCTAAATTATTGGTATCTTCTGGTTTAATTGATAAGTATAATTGTGTATCGTGTGCATAACAGTGAAAAATTAATTGAGTGTTTCCTTATAATGTTGCCTAAGGGAGTCATGTATAATGAGAATATAATAGGTCCAGTTTTACACAGTTTTACTATTATAACGTATTATAAGTAGTAGAAAACCCAATCACTTCAGTCAAAGGTTGTGAAATAAATATGTCTGACGGTACGTGAAGGCAGCATCACACCCTAATTTTTCCCAACATCCGGGACCTTTGGATCTAAGCAGTGTGTGTGGAAACTGGGTAAGAAGGACAGTGGAGAGCGGCGGAAAGGCGGATTGATGACAGCTGTCAGTGTGGACAAAAACACTGTCAGTCTCTGAGGAGAAGCCGAATGGCTGTCCCCTAAACATCCAGAATAGAAGGAGCAACACCTAGACAGCGCTGTGGGCTATTTAGACGTGTCGCGAAGGTAACGTTGAATTTTCGGGGTGGAAAAAATGACGGGAGGATGAGTGCCAGTTTGCCCTGTCTACCTCAGGAGTATCGAGGTTAGCTCCGGTGGTTATCCTAGCTAACTAAATACCCAGCTAAAATGGTCAGCTAACCTTGGCTCCCAGGTTTCGTTTTGGGTGCTGAGTAGCATGTGGTAGGGAGGATATATCTGGGTAGTTATTGTTTTTATAGAGCGCTGATTTCAGTGGCAGCATAGTGAAAACCTGAATGGCTAACGTTAACTTTTTCATGAGACTGAGGACGAAGGGCTAGTTAGCACCATAGTTAGCATAGCGCTGGCTAACCTTAGTCAGCGTAACGTTAGTATAACTAGTTAGCTGTCGTTAGCATAATACGGTAACTTCAGCTGTGAAAAAACTATGGTACTTGTTATCCCTTTTGCCTAAGGGCCACATATAGGTGCAGTAATATTAGCTTTGTTAGTAAGTGGAAAACTAAACAAACCGAATAAACGCTGCAATAACTTAGCTTCAGTTGTAACGTAGCTAGTTGTTTGGTTAACATCAGCTAATAATAAGTTAACGTTATCATCCTAATGTCATTTAATATGGGATTATCCAAGTTCATTAATTTGCCTGTCAGCGTTTCTCAGATGGTCTGAGTAGTCACTTTGAATTTTGGATCCACGAGTCATCCTAGTTTCTAGGGGTGGTCATCGGTTCTCTGATCCAGTCCGGTCCTAAACTATGCGTTTCCCCCCCCTGTCTGTACCAGCCATCTGCAGAGCTTTGCCTTAAGGATCTGTTACCTTTGAAGCCGCCCAGAGGCCAATCAAACACATCATTGTGTTGTTTATTTGAAATACTATCTTGAGTTCAGAAACATACGAGTCAGTATTGTAGACCCTCTTTCTACTTGATGGGGCTGTAATGTTCATATACTGATTTATAAAGTTTCAGTGGTCCTGCTTGACACCATGAAGCTGGTTCGTGTCAGCCACAGCTGGTTATCCAAAGCTCTTGTAGGTGCCATACATAAGTGATTATTTTTGCAGCAATAGAAGATTAGCAGGGTTGTTAGGGATCCATAATGCACATGTCAAAATATTATAGCACCTGGCTTTGTTTTCAGTCCAATTGTAATAAGGTTATTTTTGCTTTTCTTTTTTTCTAGGTACTTACACACAGTCTTGTATATTTTGGGTTTACACATCATTGGTGCGGCTACAGCTCCAGAGGCAACATGGGGACACAGGGCTCCGGAAGAAAGCGTGCCCCTCTGAAAGATCGGTTCTCAGCTGAGGATGAGGCCTTGAGTAGCATTGCTAGAGAGGTAAGTTTATACGCACTTACAATTAGCCATTTTAAAACATAATTGGTCTGGTATATTCTCCCTTCATGCATTGCATAATCATTGTGTCGTCATAGTATTTTATCCAGCTTAAATTGTATTGTTTATCTTCATCCAGATAATGGGCAGAGGATTGATTTGTAAACTTGTGTATGTTGTTACTCTAATGAGCAGGACAATTACATTATAAAATAAAGGAGATACAGGTAGACCATTGAAACCATTATCAGCTTTCATAATAGTTTGACAAAGGCTAAAACTAAGACCCTTATTGTATCATTGTGTCATTAGTCAAACCAGAGAAACTTGTTTAAATTTTTCATGTGTTTTAATTTTGTAGAAGAGATTGGAAAAATCTAAAATGTTTTAAACTTTCCCTTGTACATCTTGTCAATTACAAACAGTTCAACAGTTAAAGCAGTTGTTGTAATAATAATTACAACTAGTATCATTCTAATGACATACATCTTTATGAAAATAACATATTATATTTATTACACATACTAAGTAATTTAGGTCTCAGGAGTACAGTTTAGTAGGTCTGCTGATAATCTATCTGATAGTGGATAATAATAGAGGTTTTTGCGCACTTTAGATTAGAGACTTGTTGCTTTCACAGCAACTTCAGCAGCAATTGATCTTAGTGTCAACATTGGTTCTAGGTTTAGATTTTGTTACAATAATTCAAAAGATGTGCCAGATTTTTGGTTAGCTTACAAATGTATCTGTTTTTATTCAGTTGTTAGTCAACTAAAGACATGGTTGTGTTAAATCTTTTATGCAATCAATTATGTTGAGTTGTAGTGCTAAAATGTGTTAGCAAATGGGACTCTGAAACATATAGTTATATGTGGATATTCAGGTTTTGCTAGTCTGCTTGTCAGTTTGTCTTTTAGCTCAAGTGAGTGGGAACAGCTGGTTTGTGCAACTGAGAGATTGACTTGACTTGTAGTGTTTTTGTTTTGGGACAAAAAATACGGGCAGAGGAGAAAAGCTGCCTGGCTTGTAACGACATGCCCTGGGATTATTACATTTTGTTCTACTGAAGGGCTGCCATTCCTTTGCCTTTTTTTCAGAACGGAGTGGCTAAAACATAAAATGCAAAGAGTCTGGGGGATTTGTGTCATAGATAAAATAGTTAGGTTTCTGATCAAAAATCTCTTGTATTTCCAGGTATAAATGTAACACTGGATGAATCATGTTTGAAAACTTTGCAGTACCTCATTCTTGTGCAAGGCTCCATTTGCTCTTTATAGTCATGCAGGCCAATCATAGAAACATGAGTCATCTGACCCTCCCAGTCAGGTCCTAAATCTGAATCTCTTTGTGGAGCAAATCAGAGATTAGATGAACTGTGCAGAGGTCCAGTGTCCAACTTGTTGCACATCACTACCCTCCCAAAACAAATCTTCAAAACATTGTAGCTTTTGCCTTGTATTGGTTGTGCCTCCTTAGGAAAAGTTATAGCTTGTCTGCATGTGGTTGGCACTGATCACTGCTGAGAATGACTGTGAATTTGAGACTGCACCGTCACCAGCGTCTTATATTACGGAGCTCTCAGTCCTTTTGAATACGAGCAGCTTTCTTTCAAATCTGACAGTGGCCAAGTGTTAGAATTAGATGATCATCTCATACCAGTTGTCCTTCAGATTTGGATCTAATTAAGCAAATGGCTGCTTGAACATGGCAATCATTGACTGTCTTCGGTGTATTTCTGTGGAAGCTATAGGTAATAGTTCATATCATTTAAATTGTGATATAAACGAGCAGTACTTTCTCTTTCTGAGACAGCCTGCAGAGAACTAAACACATGTTACAGTGTCTATAAACAACTTATGCACAATGAAGTCTAAGTGTCCAACAGGAGCCGTTCTTTGCCACAGATCCTTGTTAAATAAAACACAGTATTTACACACTGATCTATGTTCAAAAACATTTATTTTACAGCAGTGTTTAGAGCATAACTGGGACCTTACATTACTTTCTTGCAAATGTAATTGAATTGGATTTAGATGATAAATGAAGCAACATTAATCACAGTAATTAGACTGCACTGCAGTTGCTAGGTATCATTTCATTATTGGTTTGAGATATTTAGAGTAGTACATTAGAATTTGTGTTCATTAATGTTATTTTGGTTAGTCTCTTGTTTCTTTGAGCATTAGCCCGTATTTATCATAATATTGGAGATTCTCCTTGTGCTCCAGGTGACCCTATCTATGGTTGATTGCAGGACACTAGCCCAGAGTGCTGGAGGTGTGTGGGATGGTAAACTACCACTGCTCAGGTTACCCTCCAAGCCCCATGATGTGGCTGTCGGAGAGCTGGGGCCGGATGGGCCAGGCTATAGATAGGACAGAGACAGAGAGCTCAGCTGTGCTGCTGTGCAGGTCATACTGTCAGACAGCTCAACAGGTGCAGAGCAGAGAGCCAGCTGTCTCTCTTTCTTTCTCTTTTGCTGTCTCTCCTCACCCACCCAACGTTACTTCCTACTTCATTTCTTTACAAAATGTGTTTCATTGTATCATCAATTAGTCTCCAGAATAATATAGACCACATAAATGGTTAACAAACCAACCACATGACTCGTACAGTGCTTTTGGAAGTTTTTATTTTTCTTAGTGTTTAATCATTGTTGATTTAATTTGGCTTTTTTTTTTTACAAAAATACTCTTTAATGTCAAAGCAAAAACATACCTTTAAAAATAAATTCAAATAATATCAAACCTAAAATATGTGATTGCATCCAATTCACAGCTAATGCAGCCAGTTGATTTAAGAAGTCACACAGTTAAATTTCGGTTACTTGAGTGCAGTGAATGTGTATCTGGAATCTCCAATTATTGGTAAATCTATATCCTGACAAAAACCTACCCCATGGAGGCAAAAACAATTCTCAGAAACGATATTGAGAAGCACAAACTAGTGATGGATGCAAGAACATTTCCAAGTGACTGACTATCTCTTAGACTACAGCTAAATTGGTTGTTTATATGGAATATTGTACAAACGTATTGCACAATCTGCTTCCTGTAGGCTGTCCTCAAAAATGGACTGACCATACAGAAAGGGAACTAGTGAGTAAACTGTTACTCCTCTGAAGGACTTTGAGGCTTCTGTAACTGAGATAGCAAATTCCATTCATTTATATTACTTTGTAAAGATCTGTTTTTATTTTGACACAAGAGTTTCTTTGTTTATGTGAATTAAATCTACTATGATTCAATACTCTGAAAATAAATAAATAAAATAAAAGTGAAAATCTCCAAGATGGTGAAATACCTTTTATAGGCACTAGGTATTTGGTTTCAGGGTTTTTTTGTGGCTTTGGAAAACATTAACACAAACTTCCTGATAAACAGCATCACTATACAACAATGTTCAGTTCAGTCCATAATTGAAGCAGGTTAAGTTATACAGGCCTTCTGTTCTCACTATGCAGATAACACTTTGTTGGAATGCTGACAGTGTTTGTCTGCAGTGAGATACTGTACAGAGCATGCTCAGTATTTATGGACAGTCTTTTCCTTAGCGATAAAGGGCTGGGCTCTCTGAGCAAGTGTGCCATTCTTTGTTGTTGAGATTCAGAGCATGTATGATATCTAAACATTAATATAGACACAATGGAAGCATATTCTACTTAGTCACCTAGGCCTCCTTAAGGTCGTAGGGTTGCTTAAATAAATTACCCCCTCTGCTATAAAGCTGCAAATTGACACAAATTGTGTGATGATGTTTAATGTAGATTCGACTTATTCTTGCTTGTGCTTCATAATGTTCTGCTAGTGAGACATTGTGAAATTGCTTCCATATTTGCCGTCTGATGAGAACCACTTCACCATGACTCACTTTGTTTTCTTTTGATGCAGTGCTTCTCTGTTGTCATTTTGTTTGTGCTTTGCACTGTTGGTATCTCCCCCACAAAGACGTTAAATTGGTCCTCCTGAAACTGATGGTTAGCACATGTTATTGGTGATGAGGCATTCAGAGCTGTCTCTGTGGACACGACCCCGGAGTTCATAGAGGACAGTGTGGGCATACTTAACAGACTGGAATCTACACGAAGTACTTTTAGGGCTTGTATTTCAGAGGTTAAATCAGGTACTAATTAGCTGTACAGGTGTTAACTTCACAGAACCTCATAGGAACTTCTAACATGTACACAATGTACACAGTTTAATAAATAAGTTTAAAAGAAATTACTTAATCTCATAGAGCTTAAACTTCCTTTTTCCAGACAAGTATAGACTAAGAAGTTTGTGAGGAAAGCTGTTTGCCTTTGGCCATTGATAGTTCTAATTTACACGAAAATGACAGGTCACTCCTTCTATGGAGGAAGAGACATTAATTATTGCTTTACTGGACATGAAAAAATGTGTGTTTGCACCTGGGAGGGCATGCATGATCCATTTAAGATCATCCATGTTTGGATTTGTGCATGAAACCAGATGGTTGCAAAGCATTTAAGTTTAACACTAATTTTAACAAATGTTTCTTGTTTTGCCAGTTTTGATGGTTTTATCTGCTGATGACATTGTTACATATGAATGCTAATGAACTGCTAATTCTTGGCCTGACTAAAATGATCGTGGAATGTGATCTGGTCTTCACCAAAGTCAGAAATATCAAAAAAGACAATTTTTCTAAGCTGATAAAGTCATGATCTTTTTTTTTTTTTATTGAACACACCCATTAAACCAACAGAGTGATAATGGAAAAAGTAATGGCAACAGTGTTTTAATAGCTAGTTGAACCACCTTTGGCAGCGATAGCCTCAAGCGTTTTCTGTAGTCATGGATTAGACCTACCCGACATTCAGGAGAAACTTTGAACTTTTGTTCCTCACAGCATTGCTTCAGTTCAGACATACTCTCTGGACATATGGTGTGAGTAGCAGGACCACAGCATTTTGTATTGGATTGATCTCTGGGCTCTGACTGGGCCACTCCATACGGTGTCACTGAACCCATGTACTTTAATCAGCTTCTTCCACAAGCGAGCCGCTCACTTGAAACATCCGAAGAAACTGTCTGAGCTCAAACAGTTTGGTAAGGAAGAGCGGTCCAGAGTTCCTGTTGGGTGTTGTGCAGGTCTACAGCTCCACAGCTGCAAGAAGTGCTTGCTTGAGGATATTGCTTGTCGGCTGTGTAGAAATTAAGATATGTACACTCTACTGCGTGGTTGGGTCTTTTTATATTGAAGCTATACTTTGTGTTAACAACTTTGTGTCCATGTGTCTTACAGGCAGAAGCGAGGTTGGCAGCAAAGAGGGCAGCTCGGGCAGAGGCCAGGGATATTCGAATGAGGGAACTTGAACGACAGCAGAAAGAGGTAAATAACACAAAATTGCATCACAAATGCATTGTGATCATTGATCCTTCCTCCGTGTTCTCTCTTTTTGTTTTTACTTGACCAGTTATGAGATGAACTGTCTCAGTAAATGTAGGCTTTTCATCTAGCGTTATGTCTCAAAAATAATTTTTAGATGAATCTGTCATTTCTTTTACACAAAGTGTATACCCACGAAATAAACGAGACTACTGAATGTGCACAGATAAAACCAAAATGTCTATTCTTATAGTGAATGTCACCCAGTTTTTACATTTCAGCAGTTTTGAGCGAAATATGATTGTATGTTTTTCCTGGCATTTTATCCCTCTATCCAGCTTTCTTACCACTCCTCCAGCAGTAGCAACAGAAAATGGGGTCAGATTCACCAGTGGATGGTAGGCGAGAGAGAGAGAGTGTTGAAGCCTCTCACTCTTTTAACGCAGCCTGTTGTGTGGGATTGATCCCCAGTCAACCTTGACTGTTTAGCTGCACTTGACTTACAGACTACACTGTACCTCACTGTGGAAATATGCCTCAACAGTCTATTTGTTTTGGAGACACCGTAATCTGTGACTGAGTGTATTTGTAGAGTAGGCTTTGGCCTTTGACTTTATTTTGGGTGGATGAGTCTGCATGTAGGGACGTGGTTTGGACGTTTAGCCACACTCCTCCAACCTCCTGCTACTTCAGAAATGATGGATAGTTTTGAATGTTTTTTTGTGACTTTTGCATGAAATTTAACTGTACGTGTGTTGGAGTTTTGAAACGGTAGAGAGAGATGGGAGTTTGTGATTTTTAACTGCCTTTTTTGAAAGAAGAGTTGAGACTGAACGTGCAGCACATTAGTTGTCCTTGTGTATCTTTAATCCTCCTGCCGTGCTTGAAGCGAATAACATTCGTGAATGTTTATGACATCCGTTCGGTTCTAAACCTCACGACAGAAGTTGTTTTGCATGGTTTAGACTTGGCATAGCAACTGTTACTGACGATATCCACCTCTGTGATTAAGCCTCTTTACTTTCACTGTATAATTCTTACCAACTTTCCTTCCTGCATCTAGGCTGACACAGAAAAAGCCAGATCCTCTAGTAGTAGTAGATCCAGCAGCCGTCATAGCCGGGTCTGTATCTCCCCCACACACTTCCTCTTTGTCTGCCTACATTTCCTTTCATCTTTCTCATTAAATCCTGTAGTTAATCTGTCTTCACCCATGTTGCTCTCTGTCTACTTTTCTGCTGTGACTGGTTGTTTCCATATTCACAGGGGCTGGATGATGATGTCATGTCAGTCCGCAGTTATAGGGTGCGTACGGAATATATCACTGCCAGTTTTATTAAGACGTGGGGCACAAAGCTATTTTTCTTGTCAGCAAAGCATTTAATAATTAGACTTAGGTGAACTCCTTTCATTTGATAGGATAATATACATGCTTTGGAACACATTATACTTGTCCTGGTGAAGTTTTACCGTACTATCTGCCTTTTGTCTGTTTTTACTTTGAAGTCAACATCATCTGCGATACGCGATGTGGGGTCTAATAAGAGTCGATCCAGCTCGCGTAGGAAGGATGCCTTGGTGTGTTCTCTGTGCATGTGTGTGATAGCATAATTTATATTTGTGTGAACATGCAAAATACCTGAAGCATGTAGCCACAGTTTAGGTCTGGCTAACATTGTAGCGCCTAGCAGAACGAACTTATACTCGAAAGGATGTGCTCAGTATTAACCAGCAGGTTTTTGTGTGCATTTAATCAGTTTTTCATAACTAGTTCTGTTCATGTTGGAGATTAACATATGACTGGTCATTTTTACCTGGAGGGAGTTTTGAGGTCATTGTGTTTGTATCATACCTGAATGTGTTGCTGTGCAGTTATGATGGACTCACAAATTGCACTTCATTTTCAGGTACAAAGTTTTTGTTCCACTGACTGTGGCACAACAGCAGCGTAGAAAAGGGCTGCTTGCTTTGTCTGTTGGCTTGTTGGATTACTTAACCTGCTGTCAGTGAGACCTAACACCAACCTCACAGGTTTTCAGATGTTTGTTTTTTCTCCTGATCATAGTTCTTGTGGCTCTTGTTCTCTCCTTAGTCTGACGGCCTCTCCTCTAGCTCCACCCTCAAGAGTTCTCGCTCCACTGTATGTAACTGTGTTGATGGTCTGTCACTGCTTCTGTGTTTTCCTTCTAGTTTTTTGGTCTCATTTTGTTTTGTTTTTTTCTGGGATGAACAGAGTTCTGTGTACAGTGACCTGCAAGGTCATAAAAAGTCTTCATCCAGTTCCTCAAAGAAAGACCTGCTGGTTAGTGTACACTCCTGATGTTGCCGCTCTGCAGTAGCCTCAAGCATGGAGGCAGTTTTCTTACTATTTACTGGCTTGTTGCATAGAATAAGCCGTGTTTAATCAGTCTGACACTTAAAAATACAAGTTTTTATAGTGTTTGAGGTCTTTTTATGTTGCTAAACTTCCAGACTGGACTTTACCACGATCAAAGGAACTACACCAGCCTATTGAAGACCAAAGCACCACCTCCGCCCTCCACTTCTACTTATCAGCCTCGGGTCGGTTCTTCTCTGAGTGCTGTGCAATTCTTAGCCATTTTATACACAGGCTACGGTGTTTAGAAGATACTCAGTGAAACTAAAAGTCAGTTGAAGCAGGACACCCCTATTCTGTAATGTATTGTTTATGTGTCATAAAACATCAGAGAAACTTGTAGATAGTGTAGCTAATATGTCCTTGATTGGCCACTCTGTTCACTTTAGAAAAGTTCTCATTACAATTTGTGCTAATTACATGCTGACTGACAAAGGTATCTTTATTAAAAAAGTCAAAATGGCTAGCTTCACCTCACCTGACCTCCCCTCCTCCCGAGATGTCAGAGTCAGCAAAATGTTGATTCTGTTTCCACTAACTGCAGCTCTTTTGTCTTGCGGCGTGTCACATTCTTACTGCAGCTTTCCTCTATCCTTTAAACTGACCTTTTCCTGCTGCCCTCCTCTCCAACAGGCCACCACTTCCTCATCCTATACCACTGGCACAGGGCTCTCCCGCAGCTACAGCACGGTTAGTTTCAGTCAGCTGTGTGGCCTGCATGCCTGTAGTTACCTTCAGAAGCGGACCCTCTGCCTTTCTTGTTGCCACGTACATTTGTTACGTTGCCCAGGGTGTCTGGGACCACTTATATTTAGCTCCTGGACACTGAGCATTTGGTGTTGGCCGGAGATATGTGCTTTAGTTAGATAAGGCCCGAGTTTGTATAAAGACAGGGTTTTGTTGTAAAACATTAAAAAAACACATCACATTTTTGACTATGGAAACGCAGCGTATTTCTGTTTTTTGCATGACCCAGAGAATGTGTCTGTATTCAGCGTACTTAACTGAAAGATTTATGCTCCCTCTCGTGTTTTGCTGAGCCCCGCATTGTCTCCCACGTGTGCCCTCAGGCCTCTATTTATGATGACGCCGGTCTTTATGGCTCGGGCTACAGTTCAAGAGCCGTAAGTCTTCTGAATGCGTGTTTCAGCCATCTTGCCACCACAGCAGCATACTGGTGTGCCTGTGGCGTGACATCTGGCTTCATGCTGATCCCCTGTCCTGTCCTTCACACACCCACAGCCCTCCGAATACAGCTGGTACTCCTCTGGAGCCAGTTCCACTCGTAGCAGCCCCGCGGTGAGCACCTAATAACACCGCACACAGATACCTGCTACTAACAGGCTTCCCTCCACCACCCCTCTTTCAGCACCAGACCTCCCTCGTCCCAGTGATAAAGTTGATAATGCAGACCAAACAGGTTGCAGCTTGCTTTAGATGATAGCTCACTGACTCAGTTAATTGACAATAAATTGTGTGAGTAAAGAATTTCCTTGTGCAGTGCTTTGCTGGCTGAAATGTTGTCTGACTATGCTCCTAACTGCACGAATTAGCATTTCTTATGAAGTAAACTAGAAGTAAGAGTAATCCAATAACTGGAAATTAACAGATTGCTTATTAAACAAGTGAGAAAGCCTTGGGAATAGGGATCATTATCCTTTAGCCATTACTTTGGCTCCTCAACGTGTGTGTGTGTGTACGTGTGTACTTTTCTCAGAATTCATCAGATGATGACACAGTCAGCAGCGTGTCCCAGGAACACTTCAACAGAGGCCGCAGGGACAGTGTGGTGAGCTGAAGGGACTGCTCTGTACTAAATCTGTGGCTGCTGTGTCGCAGTTTTTGATCTCTTTTTTATTGTATCATTCTACTGAATATCAGATAGTTAGGATAATTTATTTTATACTGTATTTCATTATTTTCCTCTGTGATGATTTTACTCTTTGGCGTTTTTCTGTTCTCTGTCATGTGTGTTGTGAGCAGTCATCTGACTTTTCGGACATTAGCGAGTCGGCTGCTGATTATTTCAGCCGCTCCAACCGAAGGGGCAGTATTGTATCTGACCTCGATGATTTGAGCATTCCAGATCTGGACACTGTAAGTGACCTAAACAAAGCAGTGTGGTGGTTGATGCAGTGCAGCATCGGAGACGGATGGATTACTTGATAACAAGCATGATTTGAATAACTTGGTTTTCCAAAACTTACCCCACATTAAGTGATTTGTAGCCTTTTGAATGAATAGATTATTATAAAGCAAGAGGACGTGGATGTGACTGATGTGTAGCAGCATGAAATTAGAAAAGAAAATATATTTTAATGGAGTAGCATGATTCACTGAGTGTTTTATTGGCTCTGTATGATCTGTGGACATGCAGCACTTATCCCCAGAAACTCCTGGTTTAGATCCGTGATTTACAGCTGAGGAAACGGCTCCAAGCATGATCCAAGGCCACGGATCCCTCGTCATGACTGGTCTGTTTGTCATTTTAATATTCCTTTTTTTTTTCTTTCAGCTGGATGAAAAATGTGACAAGCAGTATTCAGATTATAGTCGGGTGAGTGTGCCATTATTTTGGATTTTGCTTTGTTTATTCAAAATCAGCGCCAAGCACCAAATGATTTTGTTTTCTTTTTTCAAGGAGCCACAGTGTCTTCATTTTACGTCTGTAGTTACACTGAAGCTGATATTTTGTGGTCCAGCAAAGCTGTGCCTTTTTTTCTTTGTAAAATACTGAGATCGGCCACAGAAGAGTAATAAAATGTGACCACTCAGCCGTTAGAATCCTACGTTGACCTATAGATTAGTTGATAGCACAGTGTGTAACTGCAGCAAAACGTAAACAATAGAGCATCATGTGACTTGTAACGCAGCCTGTACAGACTATGAGCTAGTTTGTCAAGTGTATTAAACCTTGACAATGATGCCTCTACAGGATTTGAATAGGACACGATCATTTGCAGTGCCAGACGATGGCGTTGAACGACATGTCGGAGTTGTGTTGTGTTTGTTTGGGTTGTTTCCTGACTGAGGTTCTTCGGCACTGTGCGTTTGCAGCCGTCTTCCCGCTGTGCCACCCCAGGCCTCTCTGCAGCCACCCTGGCATCACTGGGTGGGACCTCCTCACGACGGGGCAGCGCAGACACCGGTAGCGCGTATGAAGCCGACACCAGTCTGAGTGAACTTAGGGTAAATTGCACAACACACACAGTGGTTCCATACATGCAGCTGAGTGAAGACAAAACAAGGTTTACAAAGATTACTGGTACTTTTTGCTCCATGAGGACATTTCCATAGTGCTTTTTGTGTTGATGTTAATGAGACATTGTGTAAACATCTGTTCCTCCTGCATATGAACCTCCAACAGCTGTGCCTCTCCTGTGCCTCTCCTGCTGCTTTAAGCGTCTGCTTTTACTGTTTTTCTTTATGTATGCACGGAAAGACTGGATGTGACATGCGTCATGTGTGGCTGTTCTTTATATCTGGGTGGGTTGTATGCCAGTTGGACTGTTTCTGAGATGGCAGCACGGGTGCTTTATCTGTCCTCGATACTCCCCTCTGATGCCCCAGTTCACCCCAATAATTCCTTCTGCTCTACAGGATATCTATGAACTAAAGGACCAGATTCAGGATGTAGAAGGGCGGTACATGCAAGGGCTTAAAGAGCTAAAGGTAGAGGGGCTTGAGCTCACAGCATGCCTTCTCTTGTCCTCTGGGAGCAGAATGGTGTCACTAAAACCCCCGCTGTCTCCCCACTCCCCCCTGTAGATCCTAACATCACAGCCATGTCTTTACATGCTCCCAGTCCAAATTGTAGAGCGACCCATTCTTTTGCATGATTTTCTGTCACTTCCTTCTGATCCAACTCACTGGTTGTGGCCTGAAATGAGGACACTCCCACAATTCTACTGGAAGAGTAATAAGCTCCACCTGCTGACAGATACCAGTGCTTCCAATTTCGAGCCTCCTCTTCCACCAAGGCTTTCATTACCACATTTTAGTAAGGTTTCTGGACTGGCTCATTGTTCTCTTAGAAAGGACACTATACAGTATGTTCTATTGGCACACGTAGTCTACTAACAAATCTGACTTCTGTCTTGCATCAGCTGATGCATTATAGCTAGATTACCCCCCCTCTTGTTTTATCTCTTCAGATTCCCTTTACACATAATTGCCTTGTTTTGCACTTGAAATGCATTCCGTTATTGCACAGTTGAGGCCCAAATTATGTGTAAAAAAATCACAAAAGATGGTAGAAAATTGTTTCTCGACTGAATCTTGTATTTGAAACATAGTGTGTAGTATGTTTGCTGTGTTAAATGTCTTACAAAAGCACCAGAACCCGCCTGATGCATGAAGGTGAGCTGTGATTCAAACCGATTGCTCTGTTCATTAACATGCTCCCACCCTTATCAGGAATCACTTGCAGAGGTAGAGGAGAAGTATAAGAAAGCCATGGTATCGAACGCACAGCTGGACAACGACAAAGCCAACCTCATCTATCAAGTGGACACTCTAAAGGACGTCATAGAGGAAATGGAGGAGCAAACGTCAGAACTGAGGAGGGAGCTGGAAGATAAATCTAAGGTGAAATAATGTTCACACACCTTTTATGTTCATCTCACATTAACACAAATCCATTTGATGAAGTTAGAGTTACAAACGTTTTATACTGGAAGTGTCTAAAGTGTTTCATGTTTTCAGGAACTAGAACGACAAAAGCACACATGTACAGTCCTGCAGCATAAACAAGAAGAACTGAAAGAGGGAATCCGCCAGAGAGATGAGCTTATAGAGGTAGGGCTGCTCCTGAGGACAAGCAGTTTCTGTTAGTTTGACCACATCAGGTTGTTATCCTGCCCACACCTTCCACCTTATGTGCTGGTGCCACGGTGCAGGCTGCAGAACGTGCACTGTTCTGTTGGAACCTCAGTAAAAACTTCCTCTACATCCTCTTCCATCATTTGGTCTGTTCCTTCTGATGTGCAGCTCCGATTCATTGTCCTGTCTGACAATGAACATTGTCGTACATTTCCATCTCAGTATTATCACCCTGGATTAGTCTCCACTGTCTCACTCACTCTCATATGTGCAGCAGTATGTATTTACGTACTTTCACTTGTTTGTTCCATTCAGTTTTTCCTATTCTGTTCTTATCCTGTGCTGTGTCGTCTCGTTACTGTTCAACACCACTCCAGGAAAGCCAGCGAATGCAGACTAAGTTAGATGCCCTCACCAGAGAGGTGTTTGACCTGCAGGAAACGATAAACTGGAAGGACAAAAAAATTGGGGTAGGAGGTCTCAAGCTCCGACAGAGTTTTGAGAGGCAACGTTGTTGGACTTTTTTACCTTTCAACAACTCGTTTGCCTCTCATACAGTCTCTGCATGATGGAGACCCTTAGGCAGTAGCACATGCCTGGACCCATCAACATTCACAATTGGTTTTTTGCATGTCATAACACCAGGATTTTTAGTTGGGATCCCACAATATACGGCAGCAGTGCACAATGTGTCAAAGCCTGCAGTGAAATAAAGAACATTTCTATTGAGCATTGTTGTGTAAACTAAAAAGTGTTTTCTATAGCATGACATGCACGACCCACCTGTGGATTAGTACATTAAACCAGACTTGGTAAGATAAAAATAGAATACCTGTACATTACCTACATGTAGAGAACGTCAGAACAAATGACCTCCCTTCTTACAACATCTAGAGCCTGAGTGTTGCGCTCCCATTCAATTTTCTGTGAGCATGTCGCCTTTCTCTCTGCTGTTTTTTTTCTACATCCCACCCTTGCTGTCTTGAGATGCACAGCGCATGTTTGTGCATGGACATGTCTTGCAGTTGCATGTTGTGTTGCCATGTCTGTCCAAAGCCTGTCCAACTTCTCTGCCTCTTCTCCTCTCTCGTCTTCTCTCTCCTCTGTGTGGCCAGGCCCTTGAGAGGCAAAAAGAATACTTTGATTGCATTAGGAAAGAAAGAGATGAGCTCAGAGATGAGCTCGCTGACATCAAGGGGAAGGCCAAAGCAGGAGAGGTAGGTTCACTAAGTTCCAGAAGAATGAGAAAGATAGTTAGAAGAACGAGCTGCTCCACTTTTTACTTCTGCCTCGTTGTTTTTCTTTCTCTGTTGTTTTCTTGTCATCTTTTACTTTTCTACATGCTGCTTTTGAAAATGTATGGTAACGTGTTAAAAGTGAATTGGTTTCAAAACCGCAGCACATGATTTACTGAAAATGAAATGTGTAATATAATGTAAGAATGTTTGCAAACCTGTCTGAACACAGCCACTGTGTTGCTAATATCGATGCAAAGCCTGACACACCCTGCTCAGGTCGCTGATGTGACGCTACAAACTGCTTATATACGTGTGTGTGTGTTTTTTGGATTATTTTGAAACATCCACAGACCTATGACGATTGTCTCTGTGGGGCAAGTCATAATGAGAATGGCCTTTACTTTGAAAGGTTTATCAAAGCTCTATCCAGTCATAGCAGCCAGCCATTTTTTTGAGTCAGGTGGTGGCGGTATCATATAGATACTATGCGTAGGTAAAAAAAATCTGTAAATGCGTATAGTGTGTGTTTCAGCTAGCAGGGAGTGGACCGTCTCTCACTAACCCGTGTTCTCTCACCACAGAAACATGGGCTGGTCATCATCCCCGATGGCACACCAAATGGAGATGTCAACCACGAGCCTTTGTCCTCGGGGATCACTGTGGTCTCTCAGGAGGCTGCTCAGGTGCTGGAGGCTGCAGGAGAGGGCCCGCTGGGTGAGTCAAAGAATGTGACTCCTGTCTAAAGAAGAGCTTTACATTGATGCACCGATACAGCATATATTATGCAAATTAATATGATGGTGTGTTAGGAACAAAAGGATCCTTTGTTCAGCGTGGTATAAAAAAAGATGATCTGATGAGGTCTGTAGACCGGTTAACCACAACACGATGTGAATAACATAGATTATCACAGAAATGTGGATGGAATAAACCGTATGAGGCAGTAACTGAAAGGTCACTTCTTGAAGCTGATGTAAAAATTGGAAAGTGTAAGAATAGACTTTTCGCCTGTTTACAACCAAAAGCATGTGGAGTGGTAGAAGATGAGGAGTGTGAGGAAACCCTGGGTTCCGATATTCATGTGGATGTTACTGACTTTGACACCTCCCATGTACCTACACATTGTTGCTGCCCAAGTCTGCCCTTAGGCAGTGGCAATCCCTGATGAGCTGTTGCAGCAGAAAAATGCAACCCTTCACAGTCGAGAAATTGCTCAGGAATTAGTGGAATGAACATGAGAGGTTACGGTGTTGCCTTGACATCCAAATTCCTTAAGTCCAAGTCCAAATGAACATCTGTGGGATGAGCTAGAAAGATGTTCAGGGTGAAGGAACCACCTCACAACCTAGAGGACTTTGGCTGCTGGTGTTTTGGTGCCAGATGCCGGGTGTGATGGCGTCAGAGGTATTGTGGGGTCTGTGCCTCTTCAGGTCAGAGCTATTTAAGGTTAACCTACACAACATTAGACAGTTTTAATGTTGTTCTAAGTGTAAACTTCAGCTCATCTCACTTGAGTCCTCATGTATTTTAGAAAACCATCTCTTGTCCATGTTCCTGTTGGTCCAAGCAGCAAGTGCAGCAGTAGATACTGTATAAGCCAACACACACCGACCGCGGCTCTAGTTTCTTTTCTAATTCTTTGTTTGTGTAATCTTTGCATTTATTACGTCCCAGCTCGTTAGGGTAAAGAAAGTAACATAAGACTTCCAAGGCTGCCGCACAGACGAGTCAACACACAGGTGCACACTAAGAGAGAGAGAGAGAGAGAGAGAGGCTGTGGCCGTAACAGCATTCTACAGAAGGGTGATCGGCTGATATTAAGGAATTTAAATCGTGTATTTCTGTGCTTTTAGTACATTTCCTCACATTAAATAAAATATTTCTACAGCCTGACCTTATTATTAGCATCTCATGCTACATAAGAGGAAGCCTCCTTCATATACATATAAATAGTCGAGCTTTATCTACACACAGGGCGACATGTGAACATCAACCTTTCTCCACATTTACCCAACAGTATTGATATAGTGTCTGATATATATATTTATAGTGTCTGCTTGTCACTGTAGCTTTACTCTGTAATTAAGCTGAACGTAAATTCCTGCTGTTTTGTAGATGTCAGGCTACGGAAGTTGGCAGAAGAGAAGGATGAACTGTTGGCTCAGATCAGGAAGCTGAAGAATCAGCTGGAGGAGGAGAGACAGAAACACTCAAAGGTGGACAGTGTGTTCACAGATGGGGAGAGGGTGGAGAATGGTACAGACCTACACATTATCGAGATGCAGAGTAAGTTGGTTTTCCTAAACAACTCCCTACAAAATGTTTTTGGTGTGTTGATTGGTTTCTGTTTTCTCTACAGGAGACGCCAACAGACAGATAAGTGAATACAAATTCAAGCTTTCTAAGGCAGAACAGGAAATTGGCACAATGGAACAAAATGTAAGTCAAAGTAAACCAGTTGAGATTATGCTGTAGATCCATAATACACAGGAATGAAAATGTTTGTGTCTGTTTTCCAGATTAACAGACTTGAAGGGCAAGTGACCAGGTACAAGTCATCAGCAGATAATGCAGAGAAAATAGAAGATGAACTCAAGGCAGAAAAACGGAAACTGCAAAGAGAGGTACAGACACAGACTAACTTGTATTTTACAGCAGAGACGGTAAACTAATATAATACAACGTTCCTCCTGTTTCTCCCACAGCTGCGCACAGCTCTAGATAAGGTAGAAGAAATGGAGATGACCAACAACCACCTAGTAAAGCGCCTCGAGAAGATGAAGGCCAATAGGAACGCGCTTCTGTCACAGCAGTGAGGCAAGGCAGCATCACCACAGAAGCCCTTAAACTTGCACCTCTGACCTCTGACTGCCATATTGCATCTGGAGCACATTTCCATTTTCAGTTGTAACACTTTAAGATTTGTAGCTAACCAAAAACACTTAAAAAAACTTGTAGCGCAGGCAAAAAAAAACAAAAACACTGAACTGTCTGCTGGTTTTGCCCGGCGAGCTTCCAGTGAGGATTGACTCGAACGTAACTAATAAAACTCTTAAGTTGCTGGGAGATGCGCCTAAGGATATTTCTTTAGTCTGGAATTAATTCTTCAGAGCTTTGTACTACATCGTGTTATCCACAAGATTTTATTTCTCTCTGGTTGGGTGCTTGGCTGTACTTTTTTTTTTCTTTCTTGTTTGTTTTTTGATAAGTTGCATGAATGAGTATAATGATGCTTTTAAACTATTCAGCTCTCACAGCTGCTTCAGCCCTGCACCTTCCCAGCTTCTCTCACACAGTGAAGTGCCTTTTCACACTAGGAGACTGGGGGTCTGCACTACTCAATGAAACAGTAATTGTTTTATCAGGTACAGAATGATGTATTTAAAAAGGTGCAGTCATTATTTGAAACTATACAGAACCAACTGTGTCTGCTGCATTGAAATTTTTCAAATATTTAAGATTTCTTGAAAATAAATGTGTAATTTACAGAATGTGTATAAAAGCTGATGTTTTCATTTTCACAAATATGAAAATATGAAGTGTGGATATTGTTCTATTGTAGCCTTTTTTTATAGACACTGTAAATATATGAAAAGGGTATAATTTATCACTATCAATTTAAAAACTCGCAACATACTCCACAGGATATTTGGAAGTGAAGGTTACTTTCCATCACACTGAGCTCTGATCCCTCACACTACACATTTCTCAGACTGACGGGGGAAATGTAGAAGTAATAAAAGTTGAGCTGGTGCGCTGGCAAGTTTTACAAGTCGTTATAGGACTCATGACCTAATTCTTTTTTTCCTGGCTGTGAGTCCCGTGGCTTACTTTTAGAAAGCCATGTGGACGTTTTGCACAGAAGCCTCTTTTATATTTAAATACTGCAAACATACTTTTAGAAAGACAAACATCTGAAGATTCACTCAATACAAAACATTTATTTACAAAAAGTGTTAAATAGCAGCATTAGGGTTTATTCTTCAGATTAGATTTGATGATCCAATTCAGCACCTCTCAAACACTTTGTAGAGATCGGGTAAGCTGGCGATTTGCAGTACAGAGCCGTCCTCGCTGAAGTTCTTTGGTGGACTGAAAAGAGTCCGGAAAGCTTTGAAGATGATGTGCTCAACTTTCCAGCGCCACGAGTTCACATCAGCGTCCTGAAACATAAGCATCGCACTCATTTCAGTATCGCTGGTAATGTGTAATATAGCAGGCCGCAGAACATTTAAGCAGCGTGTTGCTTCATACCTTCTCTCCTGGCCCAGCTTCCAGGATGTACTGCTTCCTGATGGAGTAGAACATACTGCACTCCTTACTGAAGTCTCTGAAGCACTCCCTTTCGTTGTCCCAGTTCACCTGCACACCACCAGCAACCAGCAGCCTTCAGACACAGTTTGTTTCCAGAAGTCATAAAGGAGAAGAATCTAGGAAAAGCTTTACCTCAGTGGCCAGGCGCAGGATGAACATGGGAAGACCTTCAATGATAGGGGTGTAATTGGCAAGCAACAGTGGCAGACCTGTTAGATTTCCTTCCTACAACACACAAAGTTTCGTTTTACAGCAGGATATGTTGGGAAGAAGCAGGTAAAGCAGGCAAACACACTTCTGACCGTTAGATGAACCCAACCTGGTCTATCTCTACGGAGAAGTAGTCCTCCAGCATCTCTGCTTTCTTCTTCAGGAAGTCCACGATGTACTGGGCCAGGCCTTCTTTCGGTCCGTCCTCCTCAGTCCAGCCGCTCTCCTCGGAGTCCAGAGCCAACATGGCCAGGTCATAAAGTGGAGCTGGTGTCTGAATGCACATAGTCAATGCATCAAATAAAAGAAACTCTGAAAAACCACTAACAACCATGCCAGACTTTACTCACAGAGAGTCTTAGCACGCCGAAGTTCCCAAAGTCGTAAATCAGTATTTGATAGAAGAGCTCCTGGCTGCAACAAGACAAATCAGACATATAGACAATTACACAAATCTTCAGAGTGAATCAATGGTAGCAACGTGTTCCCGGACTGACCTGAGCTTGGTGGTGTTGAGCAGGTACAGTTTGGTGTGATGCTGTATCAGGGTCCACTGGGAATTCACACAGCCCACAAACGAGTGGTTCTGCAGCATGTCTTGGAGACCTGGAGAAAATCGGCAAATACTTAACAGGGGAAAACTGTGTAGGCACGTAAAATGGGATCTGAGTAAAGTACTCGGACAAAAATTCAGATTCATGTTTCTAGCTGGATTCGTTTGTGAGATGTTTTGTTTACCTTTGTGTGTGTTCTCTGTGATCTCACTCCTCAGCTCCTTGACACTGGTCAGTTTTATGACACGTCTCTTAGGTGAGGCTGCAGACATCAGGTCATCTCCTTCCTCCTCCACCTGCTGCTGCTGCTGCTGCTGCTCTTTCCTTGGACGCTTCCTGGCTCACAACACACACATTATTTGCAGTTGACTAAACATGTTTACAGCTAATACCTCACCCAAGTTTAAGGTGTGCATACTGAGACTTTGTTAGTCCAATCAAATGAGTCTTAAAGAACACAACAAACGTAACTGAAAAATGTCATGAACTACTTTTTCTATCCACAGAGGGGCAGAAAAAAACACAATTTGATTAACTAATGTTTCCAATTGATTATTTATACATTTCAATTATTAGGTTAGCGCCGTTATTTATAATAATGTATTGAAATAACTCATTGGATTGAAGGAGTGGAGAGTTTGGCTGGGTCTTAAGCTCTTCTCTTCACATACTGGTATCCGTCTCTGTAGTAATAAAATAGAAAGAAATGTGTTTTGCTCCTTGAGTCGAAGTGTAGGTCCACCTGAGGCAAGCTGCTATGACAAACTGATTGTTTGGTCTTGGGGGGGGGTGACGTCACTCGGTAGGGAATGCTCTCTTGTTCAAACTAATTTCCCGTCGGTCAACGTTTAGATGTGATCCTCGCGCTACAGGAGCAATCCTGATGCGACTTGCAAAAATCATCTTCGTATTACTCACGCTCACACTGACTGAGAGCAGAATCGCACACACTGTTCCTTCCCAACTACTATCGTTTGTTTTTGAAAAGAAGTGAATCACCTTTGAACATCACGAGCACCAACGCTGCTTCCTTCTTCGCTATTTAGCACCTCCGCCTCCTGCTCAGCTAGAGCGTCAAGCATGTCTGCGTCTTCTGCCTCGTCCATCTCTACGCAGTCGAGCGGAGCCTTTGGGGTCACAGTGTCCTCGGCGCTGGGACCAGCCGCGTCAGGGTCAAGCACTGGCTTCTCTTTTGGCTGGAGGAAGGCGTCCAGCTTCTGAGCGCGACAGTCGGTCCTCACCATCTGATGTGCGTAGACTCTCTCAGTAGAATCGGCTGTGGCACTGGAGGACTTTACCTCACTGCCACATGAGACGGACAACCCTGGCAACAGCGTCTGTACAAAGCACGTGCATGCGTCATTATTTTCATATGGTCTCTGGGAGGAGTGGCGAGTTGGTGAGTGTGACACCAGTGATCCCGTCATACGATACCTGAGTGAAGTATGTGCGCGACGAGTTGGAGCCCAGGAGTTTGCTCTCGATGTGCTTCTGTACACTTTCGAAGACACTGTCTTCGTGCAAGAAATGCACCTCGTGTTTCGTGGGATGAACGTTCACGTCCACATTCTGTGGCGCGATCTCTAGGCTGAGGTGATCAGAAAACGCACAAAAGGACATATACAACGAATAATTGCATGAAATAATAATGTTACAGAGAAAATAATGGTAACAATTATTCAAATACTTCCACATTCCTGGTAGGTATCAGTTTTTAAAGGGCAGGCGAAATGAGGTTTTCTTCTCTCTGCTCTTCTACAGTCAGAGATAAACCACATTTTTTTGTTGTTGTGACATGAGCAGCATGAATAAATCAATGAGTTACCTGAGGTACAGAAAAGGGTGTGTGTTCTTGGGTAAGTATGCAGCATAAACTGTCTCAATCGCTTTCTTCAAAGCACTGGACTCCACCAGACGATCTGACACAGAGTAGACCATAGTTTCCGTTTAACAGCATGCAGAGGGGATTAAATGAACCTCATCCGTGAGCCACGTCTCCAGTAGTGTTTTCATGATACGTACGGTTGATGAAGAGGATCAAAATGCATCTCTTGACTGAGTAGTTTGCGTTGGAGATGTAGCCTTTCATCTTGTAGGCAAGCTTCTGATCCTCGCAGCCAACTTCAATCAGCTCCCTAAGAACATACCACAGAGCCAGTCGTGCAGTCACCACGAAGGCGATAAAAGGCCGCATAACTGCATATTTTTATTCTGTCTTGTTGGTTAATACCTGCTGACTGCATTGCCAAAAACTCCTCGAATATTATCCACAACAGACGCGTTAGGTAATGTCCTCACATCTGCTACAGTCTCTCCCTGCTGGAAAAGGAAAGAAGGGTCATAATGTCAGGGCTTTTCATAAGAAAACGCATGAAGGAGGTTCACACAGATATGTAGAACCACAGTGTTTCTTTTCAGCTCGTATTAAAAAGTATTAACGAACGAATGGTCAACTCTCTTCTTCAAAGAGCTTTGTGGATGAGTCAGATTTACCAACAAAAAAAAAAGACGAGACACATCTCACCTTTTTGACAGAAAAACCTTTTCCTGAATTGTGTATAGCGTACCTTTTGAAAACAACACGTTGACATGTGAGTACAGGCGCGATGTCATACAAATAAAACGATGCACAAGAAGCGAAACGACAGACCTGCTGACCACTTCAACAATCCTCGAATACTCATCGCTGGGGCTCTTCAAAGCTTTCCTCCTCGTGGACACATTATAGAAGAGGTCCTCCACCTGCAAACAGGGGAGAGCAGATCATTGGTGGAAGGTTTCTCAGCACTTATTTCAGGTTGTAAGAGGCAATCCTCAGTGAACTCACAAGAATCTGTGTTCCCTGGTTGCCAGCGCATGGTTTGGGAGGGCCTTTTAGTTTGCCATCGCTGTAGCCAGCTCTGTACAGCAGGATAAGAGAGACACCAAATGTGAGAGCTGCACTGTGTTATGTATATAACGCAGTTCAGGAGTGTGTCGTGATTTATTATATGACTATACCTGTATGCACACTTGGCGTCCGCTGTCTTGGTGGTGATGGTGACATGAGCAACATGACTTATACTCGCAAGGGCCTAAAAGCAACAACCGACAATGTTACATCCAACAAAGTGTGTGTGAGCATTTAACACCCCGACGGCTGTCACTGCTCACCTCTCCTCTGAATCCATAGGTCGAAATGGCAGAGAGGTCCTCGAACGTCTGAAGTTTGCTGGTGGTAAAACGCTCACAGACGATTTCCATATCATCCTTCTGCGTTTGTGAAAGTTTGATCAACAGGTATATATTTGAAAAAGGCACATTTACCACACACACCCCCTCGTCACCTACCCTAATGCCAGTCCCATTGTCCTGAATCTGAAGGAGCTTCAATCCGCCGTCTTTTACTGTCACCTGGATGCTGCTGGACTTTGCATCCAAACTGTAATATTTGAAATAAGACTGTAGTTACCGCGCAGTCGTGTTGCAGTTTGCTCAGCTTATCTGTTACTACAGGTGGTGGCGTAAACAGTCATGGTTGCTCCTTCAATGGCTAAACTACTGCTCATTTCAGCTACTAGTCGATCAGCTCACAGTACGTTATCACAAGTAACTGTTATTATGCGGCAGGTAGGTTACCAGTTTTCAATCATCTCCTTAACCGCGTTGGCAGGACGCTGGATAACTTCTCCTGCAGCAATCCGATTGACAACCGTCTCGTCGAGCCTCCGGATAACTCCCGCCATGTGTACAATGCTGCTGAATTACTTTATGTATATATATCAACAGCGGGATATAGTCGTAAATATGCACCCAAATTGATTAAAAAACAAGAATATGCTTGGAGCTACTCGTTTTCATCACAACTCTGCAGAAGAAACGCGGGGGCTAAACGTGGGGGCGTGGCTTAATACCAGAAGCAGGGGTACGTCACCTGTGATTGGCTGGAACGTCTTCTTCGTTTTTGAATAATTTGTAGCATTGTAGCTTAGTATTTTACACAACGCCTCTCAAAGATCGATTAATAACAGTAAACACACAGTGTATAGTATATTAGTATCTATGCGATAGGAAAAGAGAAAATAGTCAATTTCCCTGAAAATGTATTGTTGTATGTATGACAACTTGTCATTTCTCATCAGTGTAATTCGATGACTACATTGTGTCCCTTTTTTGTCCATTGTCTCTCTGTTTTTCTCTCTGTATCTGTAGCTTGGTCTACAGAGGTCAAAGGAGAGGTTAGAATTAATTATAAAAAGGACCTGTCCTAACAAGTACGTATGAAATTTATATTCTTGTGGGAATTATTTTATGATAATGTTAACACAAAGAAAAGTCCAAATTTCAAAATTCACAATATTCCAACAAAATCCTTTGAGCCACTCCAACCAGAGGATTTAACATTTCTAACCTTGTCTTCAATTCAATATTTTAACGTGTAAAACTAGTTTTAGCATGAAATATCAAGAGTGAACTTTTTGTTTTGTGTTCTTTAGCACATTCTCAAAGGATTACAAAGGATTCACTGTAATTTACAGCTATGCCCATAGTTGGCCAGACCAAATCTGCGTTTGCATACCTCACAGGCTCAAGTTCTAAACCACACATCTGAGATGTGAATATACAAATGTTCTCAGATCATTTTTTTAAACTAACATCCTCTGTGGTTGTGCCAGTAGGTGCCATAGTTATGTTTCTACATCGCTAAACTTTGGCCTCAGGCAAGATGACGTCAGTAGGATAAAATGCTGTGAGTAGGCTGCTCAGGGAGTGGCGCTGTTTGGTTATCAAGAGTTTTATTGCAGTCCAACATGAACTGTCTACTACAACTTCAACCAGTCTGTAAAAACTGCATTTACATAGACATTTGATTATGCATATTTGATTTTCTGATTTGATTTGATTTGATTCCACAGTCCTTTTTATGCACGTGAGATTTGTAAGAATATAGATTGCTAGAGTAGAAAGGAAGGGTGTTGCGATAATACTCTTATCACATTTTATTCTAAAAACATTCTTCTTGTAAATCCCACCACAGCTCAGGCAGGTGCACTCGGCTATGAAACTGGGTCCTGGTTTCCTACAATACAAAAGCACAAGTATGCCTGGTTTACCAAGCAACCATGAGAGCTAATTTGGCACAGCTTGCAAGTTCAGCAACTAGTTATTTTGTTGAGCTGGTTTTTGAGCCTTTGCCAACACAACTTCAGCGCCACAGGCCAGCTTCCTCCAGACAAAGACAGGCCACAATAGCAAATGGCACAACTTGAATGATCACTGGAAGTAGGAAGTGAAGTCAATTTGGCACTGGCTACTGGCTGAAATGTGACTGATAGTTACAACCAGTGACCTGGAGGTTCTTTCTGTAGATGATCCAGTTTAGCCAGAGACCATGCAGTGACCTAACTGCAATATGATATCTAATTTTCTTTTATGAATTTTCTATCCCTGACTCCAGATGTGTACTATACCTCACTCCGCCATCAGTCATGCTCTAGTTTATGCTGTAGTTTTCATTGGGCAAGGGGCTGATTCAGAGTCTTTGCATCTAAGGTGAATTTGGGGGATATGATGTCTATCCTGGGACGTGCGCAGGACGTTCCAATATGTTGTGTGACTGCAGGATGTCCTACAGGATACAATACAATGGAGCTGGAAACCAGGCGGGTTGAAAGAAAGTTGTTGTAAGCAAGACAACATGGGAAAATGTAAAGCACAACTTCTGCTCCTAGGTTTTCATTTGTCAGGTAGCAGTTGTGACATCATTGTGGACAGCTATTGTAGTCTGTGTATATTTACTCTCTGAAAGGATAAAACTAAAAGCATTCTCTTATCCAGAGCTTTAGTCAACAAGAGTCTGGGTGGGGTCAGACGGGTTGTGTATCTCTCAGGTTACCTAAAAGACTAATATTGCCCTTTCTACTGCTGCTAAAAGAATCATTGAAATTCAGAATCAGTTCCAAAGAACCGCCACTCCCACAGCCACCTGCCCCATGCAATGACAGACACACACAGGCATGCATGCTAATGTCAGTGTGCACGCAGGTGAACAGAAACATGCAAATATGCACATAGCACAGAAAGCATATATGTGTCTGAGGAGTGTACAAACAGTGGAGTTTTAGTAGATCTATTGTTGCAACCCCAAGCTACACAGATCAAGTACCATCAAACAGTCAAATCAGATGCAAATGTCCACCTGCTGCAGAGTAGTACAGAGTGCAGAGTGTTGTTTGGTGCAAGGTCAGTGTCTAGTTGAAGCAATGTATACACATAAACATGCCCTTCGAATCCAGATTAAAACAGATGTGCTGAACACAATCTGAAAGCTCTCTACCCCTTCATGCTGTGGCTCTGTCTCACCTGTGTTTTTATGTCTCCCCACCACTGAATGTGCTCATGGCCACCAAATCTTATTACAGTCACAAAGGTGCTGTAGTGTGTACAGTGTCTCATAGAAACACACGACATTGTATGAATGCAGCCATGTATGAAATTACCAAATAAAGAGGACCAAATCTTCCCTCCAATAATATGGACAGCTTGTTATTAGAGCCACTGTGGCTTATATTTTTAATTGTGCTGCTAATTGCATTTTCGTCATTTCAGTAGGAAAACATGATCTCACCAACCTTAAGACGCCTCCCAATCAAAGGATGCGTCCAGAAATGGGTTCTGCAGCTGTCGTCTTTCCTTTTCCTATTCCCTTTATTTATTTAAACCTTCCTCTTCCTTCTCTGTCGTGATCAGTGAGACAAAGGCCTTGAGACATATTATAAACAAAATACAAACACGTGTCATGAAAATGTTACAGCAGATTAAAGTATGTGGTACGCTGAATATCCAACAACCATAATAGCAATGCCAAAATGCTTGTGTTTAGTATGTAAAATGTTTATCCTGTTCAAAATCATAGTGTGGTAAATAGTGAAATGTGGATTATGGTTAATGTAACTAAACACAAATTAAAGCTGAGGCTTCAGTGGTTGTGATTAGTTTTTTCTGGTGTCATTTGACAAATAAATAATAATTTGACCCGATCGTTAGTAAAGTCCCAACCAAAAAAACTAACCAAAAACATGCATGTATGGCCAGAAAGTGTAGCTGAAAGCCAGTCAATATAACACTGGTTTAGGCATGTGAGCACCCACATTAAAGGGACCTGCCAACACCTGTCCAACCCCACCCACCGTTTGAAGTTATGCTATTAGGTTTACCAAGAAAGTGCTCTGTGGTCAGCTCTTACTTCGAAGTCTGATGGTTTATTCCTTTCATTTTACTGTTTTTATAATCTTACTTTGAGCATTTCTTCCACTGTTTATTCACCAAGACTAAAGGTTTACAATTAAATATACATTTTTATCTAAAGTCCCAGTATTAAAAATTATCCACTGATTTTTTTTCATTAGATGTATATCTGGATATATAACCTTATGAAAACATGAATATCTAAACACTTTGCGTAAGACCTCCATGTAGACAGTGTTACCAGTTCCATCTAGTCTACTCTGTTGAGTGCTGTTTATTTATACCACTGAAGATACTGTGTCTTTGTTTGCCACGGACATTGTCTTATCACTCGAACCAAATCAGCAACACAGAGATTGTTTTGTGAAGGGGGAGGGTTCTAGCTCTGATTCACGGCTGGGCCAAGTTCAGGTTTCACAATCACAGCTGTCAGTCACTCAACCAAGAGGTGCGATACCATATGCATGTTTTTGTGAGGGTTGCCGGGGTCGAGAGGGTGCAGTGGTGAATGGTGCGCGGTGTAACGAGTATCTTCGACCCGAGTGAACATTAATTTACATGTTTTTTTTTCCCACTGCTCCTCTGTGTGCTTTGGGTGGTGCCTGAAGGGAACAAAGAGGGATTGTTTTCAAGTCTTCACTTGAGCAGCTACATTGCATCACTTCCTTTACTCTTTAGCGCTACGTGTGGAGCAACTCTTGAAAGAAAGTCTCAGCATTTAGTCCAACATATTCTCTCCTTTCAGGGTTTAACAAAACATGTGCTATGAAGTCGTGTACTGGAATCCTGGCTGGCCCCCTTCCAACGTCATAAATAGATCACCACATAAGGACTCTCCCTAAACCGCAGAATAAAGGTACAACACAGCCTGTCTGGTGAGATAGTCTGTGGCAATTACTGTAATTGGTGCAAGGAAATTGATTATTGAATTGTGACAAGAAACACAAGAACAAATGTTGGCTGAAGTAGCCTATTTTCCCACAGGCCTTAAAGTTTTCCCCCGGCCGCCCTGTGATGATCCACTCCATTGTTTGTGTGACTATAGGCTGCACCTTCTTTCAAGTTAGTTTATAGAAATCATCCCGTGCTTCGATTGATTTTTGACAACCTTGGCACATTAAGAAGTTAAGACATAAAGGAGTTTTCTTTGCTGCCATTGAAACATTTAATCTTTAATGCCACACAAAAGTGCAGACGAGTGGAGGTTGGCTGCTGCATAAACAGCACTAGCGAATATATATACAAAAACAACAAATATATAAGATCAAAAAACAAAAACATGATAACGTCACTCTCCGGGTAGGAATTAAAGAGTTTGATGGCCACAGGAAGAAATGATTTCCTGTGTTGTTCATTGGAGCACTTGACACTGATGAGTCTCTGGCTGAACGTGCTCCTCTGTCCAGCCAGGACACTTTGACCATGATTGAGAGGAGTTTGGAGAACTCATCCTCCTCTCAGCTA
>JAUMHF010000007.1:4201309-4214064 GCA_032359275.1 Microctenopoma steveboyesi | reverse complement strand
TTACAGAATCTGAAACTGCACAAGTCCATGTAGATCCTGTTTGCAAGTTGATTTCATCTGAGACCCTCTCAGAAGTTCACTCTGCACAGGAGGAATCTGATGTTCCTCGTGACACACATGCTGCTGGTTCAGAGGCAGAGACATCCTCATTACAGTCCACTACAAAGACAAACTCTGAAGAATCCTTTGCTCCTACACCTTCAGAAAAAGATGCTCTTGCATCTGATGTAGAGAAACCTCGGGTTCCCGACTCATCAAAGGATTTTAAAGCTGACAGCATACCTCCGGGTCTTAGCCCTTCCTCGCCTGTTCCGGGCTTATCTGTTGTGTCTGGTTTAGAAGTTTCTACTTCCATGCCTGATCAGAATGAGATTATTACATCCAACCAACCAGAGCCTCCGAATGGAAAACCTGCATCTGAAGCAGTCTTTCCTGGTCTGTCTAATCAAGACATGATAACTAATGCTTCCCAATCAGATGCATATTCAGAAGATGCACTAACTCAAGCAAACCCTCCCTCTGATCTGAACCTGACAGGATCCAGCAGTGCCACTCCAGCTGATAGTGTGTCATGTCCTTCTCCACTAATTAAGTCACCTGGATTAGTTTTGTCACCTGAGCCTGAAAACAGAGAAATCAATGTCTTTGCAGTATATAACCCCTCAGATACAAACTCTCTTCTCAAGCAGATTACAATAGACTCAAATGAAACTCCAACACTTCCATCTACAGAGACATCTAACCCTGCTGACCCTACATCAGAGGCCCCAACAGAGCCTGCTGTGCCTTGTAAAACACCTGAATCTGCTGCTCCTGAAAGCCACTCCCCAGAGCCACCCGCTGAGAGCAGTAACAACGACAACCAGAGTGAAGTAAGCAAAGACACAGAGTCGTCTGACCCTGATGATAAAAAAGCTGCAGATAATGAAGCCACAAATAAAGTCGATAACGTTATTACACAGGAATCCATCAGCAGGGAGAAAACAAATGACCAAGCAAGGCCAAATAACTGCTCTGAACCAAAAGAGATCACACCAGAGGAAGTCGCTCCGCTATCGCCGCAGTCTAAGCAGCCAAAGTCAAGTCGCTACCACTCATCAACAGCCAACGTCCTCTCAAGCAGCAACCTCAGAGATGATACAAAGCTGCTTCTTGAGCAGATTTCAGCTAATAGCCAAAGCAGAAATGAGGGTACCAAAGAGGCTCCTGTCACGGATGATGAGAAGGAAGATGAAGCTGACAAAAATGCCAAAAGAGAGAAGGGAAGACGGATTGACTCACATGGCAGAGGGCAGCCGAAGTCAACGCAGGAGCGGGAGAAAGTGCTGGAGAGGATCCAGAGCATGAGGAAGGAGAGGAGGGTTTACAGTCGATTTGAGGTCTGAATACAGTGATGTATTATTAATGCATCAGTTATCGTTTCTGAATGCACGTTTAACTTTTTAGTAAATCAGCTTTTATCTCTGCCCCTTTCACAGATGGCATCATAACTGGGATCTAAAGAAAGTAATTAAAATACTAGATCATACATTTATATTTCTATATATGTAATAATATCAGTAAAAGTAAACAGTACCTATAGTATGTGTGGAAATACAGAATCTTTAGAAAGATTATGAACTTAACCGCTGGAATGAAAACACTCATCAAAGACAAAACAGTGAAAGTAATACAAGCTAGAAGATGAGCATCAAGAAGAAGAACAAGAGTGTCTTAGTGTGGAATTGTTACCAGCATGAATAGCACATGGAGTGAGACTAAATGCGTGTGACCAAATATGTATATTTTACTGACTGCGTGGGTAAAGTGCAATGTGTGCAAAAGATGGGTTCTGTGACGAGGCCAGTGCTGCCTGTTTTAAAGCACTGACAGTCTCCAGTGATGTCAGCTGGTTGTTGGACAAAATGTGATGTTCAAGTGTAACAGATAATAGGATGTAGTCTGAGTTTGTAAACCTGTGGCTGTAGTTAGTAATGTAGTATTTTACAATTGTGTGTTAAGCAAACCGGTTAATAATGACATATATTTGTGAAACAACTTTCTAAGTTCTGCTGTAAATAAACTGCAACCTATTTTTTGTAATCAAACTTGAACAAACCTGAGAAAGAAACAGAATAGCATTGTAAACATTATGTTAAACTACAATATTCATGTTTAAATCGCTTTCTTTTCTTTCTGTTGAGTTGTCCAGTAGGTGCACCAGGTTGCCTTAATGTGTTAGTTTGACCAAATAACCTTAGAATATTTTAAAACAAACACACATGGTGAAATGTTTAATTACCTGTGTCTAATTTATAGCCATATAAAGACAAAGTCACTTGAAAATCTGTAGCTGTTGTAATTTGCTGCCCTGTTGCTGGACGCAAAGAATTCCCACAACTATATGTAAAGTTGAAATGTTATGATGCATGGGTAATGCTTATCTTCAGCAACACTTGCCATTTGTAAATAAAACTTCTTTAAAAATGTTTTTGGACTTTATATAACAACATTTTTACTGTCATTCTTGATGGCAGTTACATCAGCATAAACTCACACTGAGTTTGAGTTCAATCAAAACAACAACATAATGGGAAAGGTAAAATTTGTCTGAATTACAATCTGCACCACGATACCCTCTGTCCGTGAGACCAGCATCTGTTCTAAATCCTTCCAAAAAGCTAAAGGAACAAAAAGAGGCAAGACCCTCTTCTCTTCACACATGGTGCAGAGTTGAAATAATTCCATAAACAAATACATGCACAATCAAATATAATAAGCATGAGTGCTTAATAATAATTCATTTTACCAGTTAAATTAATATTATCATGACAGCATTCACAGTACCAGGAGGAACCAGGTACCTGCACATTGTGCTTTGACATGTCAAAAAACGTTGTTATGTAAAATGGCCTATTTTCCCTACAGATGTCATCAGGAAATACAGTTTACTATAAAACACCTCAGAAACATCCGTGTATCAACAACATAGTGGGAATATGGTTTAATAATGACAACCTACTTCCCGGTGATTCCCCAAATTATGCAACAATGATATCTCAACACCTCATCTTTTTCCTCTCACACCACAGTCAGGTCAGACATCTACGCTCAGAAGACAAAACCTTGCCTTTCACATATTTTGGCCTTTATTCTGGTGGCACTCTCGGCCAAAGCTACATGACTTCCCTCTGTTTTTTCAACCATTGCAAATGAATGAATATGATGTTAAATGAGTTTAACAGCTTCACGGGGCTCTTTGTACTGTTTTATTACGTGATACATTTTTGGATAGTGTGACCTTCACATATTGGTAATGTTTTATTAATTAGATTAGGCAGAGTAATGAAAAATGTTTTTATTTGTTCGTCATGGTTTTTTTACACTGAATAAATGTTTGTTTTTAATTGGTTGTTGTGGAACTAATCACATTTATTAAAGTCATTTATGTAAGAATAGATTTGAGTTTCTTGAATAGATGTAGACTTTCTCAAACATTTGTAAGCTTGCCACATACATCGTGTAAGAAGTGATATATTTATGTAACTTTTGAAACACCTAAATTATAGAGTAAGCTCTTACAATTAGTGAAATAGGCACAAATCGCATGCTACGTCACACTGGTTATGAAAGAAGGAACAGTGGACCACTTGTCCTGTTGCTAGTGCATTAAAACATGACAAACTACACTAATCCTTAACAATGCTGACTGCCTAAATTAGCTCTCGTGTGAAGGGATAAAACTCACACTTTGACGACTAGCTTTTGACATTGTTTCATTTATTTTATGTTTAAATATGACTTCATTCCTGGCAAGAGTGCACCACATCACGGCGTTCAGCTGGTACACTTTTGTTGTTAAGAGTCTCGCTGCAAAGAGTGGAGAGGATTTACCACCAGGAATCTTTGTTTATGGAGGACCATGGAAGTACCTCACGTTTCTGAATTTGGTGAGTACATTAAACTGACTACTGTATATATTTTTATATTTATTTCATAGATATGATAAAAAAAAAGCTATGAAAAACATCAATGTTGCTTATTTTCCAGATATTGCAAATGTCATTCTTTGGACTGGCTGCAGTAAATGATCTACAACCTGGGAAAAAATCAGAGAGTGCCCTGAACAAATGCAAAGACCTCCTCTTCACTATCTTTGCATTCCCCGTTGGCATGGTGAGAAACATTCTACACTATGTATTATCAAGTATCCATTAGGCTTCACATTAACTCTTTCGACTCTGCATTTTGTGTAGTTTGTTGTTCTATTTTTCTGGACGATCTTCGCCTATGACAGGGAATTGGTCTACCCAGCTACGATTGATTCCTTCTTCCCTCCGTGGATAAACCACGCTATGGTCAGCAAATGTGCTTTTTTTCTACAATCTCATGCACAAATTTAAATCAATTTGGATTAAATGTCCCTTAACGCTCACACATAACAAATTACTCCTACTTTCTCAGCATTCGTTTGTCCTTCCTATTTTATTTGGAGAAGTGCTGGTGCAACCTCATGTGTATCCACAGACTAAACATGCACTGGCAGTTTTAGGACTTGTGGGCTTGGCGTACATATCTTGGTAAGTGACAAGGCAGCATATACATTAGAATCACGCCTAATCATTTCAAACATTAAATAGGTATAGTGTCAGAATAGCAATATCACAGCATTTTATTACATTCAAATCCTTCTTGATACAATATCCATTACTGAACCTGACTGGATGTCTCTCATCTGGATGTAGCTATAACCACAGCGATGTTCCTGCTATAACATGTCTAGTCTAGTGGTGCAGTGGTTGTATCAGTTCATAATGCAAACAGCTTGAAGCCAAAAGCCTCTTTTGATCCTTTAATAGCGTTGGCTCCTGTTCACATGCACACAGCGCTGCCTACATTTTTTCGCGTTTTGAATGTGTGTCACATAATAAACATACTTTGTGCTGTGGATGAGATTGTTTAATTCCACTGAGTGTTTTACAGCTGTAATAATCAGTATCATCATATGACTGGGTGGAAACTGTCCCAGTGCATATTTGCATGCAAGTTCTTTGAGACATGACAGTACAAGATCATCCGACAAACACAGTGATACTGATCATTGCTTTTCATGTTCTGCAGGATTATATGGGTGTATTTATCAGTTGGCATTTGGGTCTATCCCCTCCTTGGGCACTTCAGCACTGCTGGTCTGGTGGGGTTCTTCTTTTCAAACATGTCTGTGGTGGCTTTACTCTACCTACTAGGGGACATACTCAACAGCTTTGTGTGGAGTAAGTGACGTTAACACTTTTACATCTGGAGGCAAAAACTAGTGAACTTATGTTAACTCATCTCCAACATCTCTCTCTCTCTCTCTCTCTCTCTCTCTCTTCCTCTTTTGTTGTCTCATTTATTCAAGGTAAGGACATGACAAAAAATTACAACAAATGCTAAATGACTCATACATATTCTATACATGGTATATACTTATGGTAATTCATTCAAACGTGAGTATGTAACATTTGTAAGGATAATTACCAAATTACTCCTACAAGAAATCGAACCTGCCATCGTTCACGCTATTGCACTGATGCAGGTTGTTTTCTCAGCCTTTGTTGGTCTGGTATGACCAGTATTTTATGGTGTCTGCTGCTAACAAAGCTTTAAGTACAGTAAATATTGCTTTAAAACACACATTACTAAATCACATCAACATTTTACTCTTTTGGTAAAATTGTGAAAGTGAAACTTCCATCAACAGCTGACACGGGTAAATGTAACTATTACAGTTTAAATTTTGAAATTAACATTACAGAACAATAATGCCATATTGAATGCCTCTTGAGCCTCTTGAAGTTTTATTTACAACCACGTGATCTATCTTCCTGTTTCTATATATTTATATTTTCAAACAGGCGGGATGTTGAATATAATACATTCACAGATTATTAAGTAAATATCCAATGAGCAATAATTGGAGCAACTACGATCCAGCTTCAATATGATCACTTTCACACAAATCATCATTGAGTTCTCCTCTATGAAAAATAGGACGTCATTCATAATTGATTACCAATATCACATTTGATCTTCTCTGTCAATTGTTTTACATCTAGAAGGAATAACATAATTTGTGGTAATCTGACACGCAGCACTGACCAGCTTTGATTTGATGTCAACACAAATCCATTTAGATCTCCAGCAAAAGCTGTGTTTTGTGTCCTCTTGTTAATATAATCCATTCATAATAATAATATTGTATTTTTTGAAGTAGCTCATGTTCCATGCAAGTCCCTGTAGCCTTTAAGATGGTGGAGATAGTCTGGATCTGCATCCACCAGTCCAACGGACAGGATCTTAGCCAGTAAATGCACATCCTGCTCACTCAGATCCATCTGTTACAGAAATGTTTGTCAAATATTTCATCTCAATCAATATAAATAATTAGAACTATTATTTTTGGACAATAACTTACCTTGTTGTTGTTAGTAGATGATTCAGGCAGCTGTGATTTTTTTGCTATATTTTCCTGCCAGAGTTAACAATGATTTTAGAAAGTCTCCTACTACTCAAACAAATGCAGCGATTTTATTTATTAATGTCTGTTTCTTTATTTTTCAAACCCAATTTACATTAAAGAAATCTGAAAATCAAAAATACTGTGAAGGTTCGCCTACCTTTTTGAGGTCTTTCGAAAATAGTATTATGATGAACAGAAGGCCAATGACAATCTATGTACAAACAATCAGACAACATTATGTGACACTGGTGCTTCTAGACAAATAAAATAAATTATAATAAAGCATGAAGACATTTTACTTACACCCAGCAAATACAACATGTTGACTTGTTCTCTCTCCGTCCAGCTTGTGTGCTGATTTGTGTCACACCACTGTGAGTAAACCACGGGGTAAACACACGCATGAAGAACCAGCCCTACAGGACACACAGCATTTTTGAACTTTGTCACACAGCTGAAAGACGCTTCCCATTGAAACAATTGCGCTGTTACTCAAATCTCTGCGTCAGAACGGGTGGTAACAATAATAGCAAACTAATTCATGGTCTATTATTCCACATTTGAAAGCAGCAACACGTTTAAACTATAACAAAATCTGGTTTATAAAGACAGTTAATAAAATCAATCTTATTTTTAAAAGCAGTATTTTTGTGTGAATACTAAATGGTGCTTCACCCTTAAATTTTTTTTAATAATAATAATAATGAAAACTTTATTGATCCCCTTGGGGAATCTATAGAGATTAACTAAAAACAAAAGGTAACAAAGTACCTTCAATACCTTTTATTGAAGTATGTATATTCTTACATTTGCTGCACAAGATGGTTTCTAGAGGTGGCCTAAATTGTGAGTGAAATGTTATTCAATGCTTTTCTTATATGGGAATTACATTATTTTCTTGGGAATCTACCAGAGGGAGCCAGACGTTTCAAATGTGTCTTTTAATCAAGGTGTCTAATATGTTTTAAAGAGGGCGATTAAGGTGCTGTAAGTTCTAGATACTTCAACTACACCCATAATTGCATAAGAAGATACAAATATAAGGTTAGTTCAACAAAATAAATATTATATGTTACCAGTAAGACCCATATTTAGGCTACCATATGGAATATTTTTCATAAAAATATTAGTGTCTTCTAATGTTGTCTTTAATATTCATATTGATGTTTTATTTATTTCATTAATCTTGATTGATAAGATAATAATATGAGATAATATGATAATATGAGAAATGTTCACATCCCATTTTTTTGGGTTGTTGTTGTAGTTTTATTTTTGTTTTGTTTTTTTGATAATTAAATTACAATACAAGTCATAACTGAACTGTTCACAACCCGACGTGTACATCTGTAACTGCAGAAACAGGCATGCGCGCCTGCGCCCCGTCTAGAACATTTGCGATGTTTCGGGTCTTCGATCAAGAGAACAGAGAAACTATTGCACTTCCGGTTAAATGAATGTGCCTTCAACTTAAAGGTCTCCACTTTTGCGTTTACTATATACTAGACTGTTTTGAATAAGACACTCAGACAACCATAATTGTACCATTCTTAAACATGGAATATTGTACGTGTACTTTATTGGGTTCTTGCTGCCACGCTCCTACAAAGACGTTTTATTTCTAAAAGACAGCCGGATGTTCAGAGGGTGGTAGGTACGACTGACGGGTCTCTTTAACAGCAGTTGTTGATAGTGCTGGAGAGGAGGGATTCCGAAGGATTTTCTACAACCAGGCTGTAGTTGCCTTTTGACATTAAGTACTTAATATGTGCCGGTGTGTTTGGTTTGACAGCAGGACCAGCTAACGAGTAGAACACTGTATGATTTGGCGGGTTCGGTAAGGTGTGATATGAGATATTTGTGTGCACCCTTAAGTTAACGTTGCTAGATGACTTCAAGCTAACTTGGACATGGTAGTAACTGTTTTGCTTTCTTTCATTCTTAAAACGTAAATTAATAGCACACCATTAAGTCACGTTCCTTAGCTATGCAGTCATCTTACTAAACAACCCCTAACGTTAAACTAACGTTACATTATGCTTAGGCTAATATTAGCTTGCTAACATTAGTGCACTGTTAGAGAAAATGTGTACTACTTATATCAGATGTCACCACGTGTGCAACCGTTATTACGAACGAGTGTTTACTCAAATAGCTTACATAAGTGCCAGGTGTAATATTATAGCGTTAAGTAATGCCAAATTAACTTGGTAAAGTTGCATCAGTCACGACCGATCTGCCTCGCATGGATTCGCCGTTTAAAGCCAAGCTAGCTGTCCTAGTTCGCCGTCCACATGTTACAACAATAAAACTTCCGTTTCGAATATTAAAAACATTAAAATGAATGTCACAATGCGGAGGGTGGTTATTTTAATCGTTAAAATACTAATATTGGTTTACATACAAACACTAGAAATGTTAGTTGTTCACGTAAACGTGTTCATAAACATGCTTTAATTTGGAAGGCAAGACGCCCAAATCGGAAACCGTGATATTTGATGATTTTAGCTAAGTTAACCCCTCTACCATCGCTAAATAACTGCAGCTCACTTAGCTAATCTGTTTACATGTTAAAGGGCAGCTACGAGTTAGTCGTACCAGAGTGATCTATATAAGCTTACCATGAAATCATTTCGTCACATATTAAGCTAACCACGCGTACGTGCCTCTTCCACGTAGCGCACTATTATTTTATTATGATGTTTTCTGGCTACCTTGCTAGGTGATACCTGCTGAAGTGTGTCATGCAACATAAACTATGGGTATCTGAAAGAGCTCCGTTATAGCCGAGGTGTGTCTTTCACTTTCCCAGAGGCTGCTGGCGTGTATAGCCAAGAGGGAGAGCTAACTTGCTCCACAATGCTGTGCTGGGGAAATGCTTCCTACGGACAGCTAGGTTTGGGTGGGATTGATGAAGAGATAGTGGTTGAGCCACGAAAATGTGAATTCTTTCACGGCAAGCAAGTGCGCGATGTGGGGTGTGGCCGCAAAAACACAGCCTTCCTGCTGGAGGATGGGACAGTGTACACCTGTGGCTGTAATGACCTAGGACAGCTGGGACACGAGAAATCCAGAAAGAAACCAGGTTGGTGTTTTTTCATGTTTTAATTGGTGTATGATAACAAATTATTAATCACGTAAATGCTGGTCTTTGTCTTCTATTAGAACAGGTTGTGGCCCTGGATGCACAGATCATAGTGGCTGTCTCATGTGGAGAGTCCCACACCCTGGCCCTGAATGACAAAGGACAGGTTTTTTCTTGGGGTCTGGGATCAGATGGGCAGCTAGGCCTAAACAACTTTGAAGAGTGCATTCGCGTGCCTAGGTAAATGAAGAACTACGTTCACATGTACATGTTTCCAAAAGCCTATTTTTGTTTGTTTTGTCTAACACATCATGTCTGATTTTAAATGCTAGAAACATAAAGACTTTGTCAGATGTACAAATCGCTCAGGTAGCCTGCGGGTATTGGCACTCCCATGCACTTTCAAGAGGTAAGAATAGTTTATACCACCTTAATACACATTTAATAATGTAGGTTATTGTGGTTTCCACAGAAGCATTTGCATGGCCTTTGTGTTTTTGTTGTTTGTTTATTCTAAACATAGGAGGCAAGGTCTTCTCCTGGGGCCAGAATCGATATGGACAACTTGGGCTTGGAACAAGTGGACAGAGCATTGCAACACCTCAAATCATTCATTCTCTTCAGGGCATTCCTTTTGCTCAAATATCAGCCGGCGGTGCTCACAGCTTTGCACTCACTCTCTCAGGAGCAGTGTTTGGCTGGGGGCGCAACAAGTTTGGTCAGCTCGGTCTAAATGACATTAAGGGTGGGTGATCCAAATTTTTAACAGCTTGGCAGCAGTCAAGACCTAAACTTATCACTAACTGTCAGAATGTCTTTTTCAGAACGCCATTTTCCCACTCAGCTGAAATCTCTTCGATCACAAAGAGTGATTTACGTCTCCTGTGGAGAAGATCACACAGCAGTGTTAACCAAGTTAAGTTATATACATTTTGGTTATTTGACCAAACAGTAGTGTCATCAAGCATTACCAGTGAAGGTGCAAAGCACCTGCTGGTATCTGTTGGTCAAAGACTACAGTGTTTCTCAGTCAGTGACTGCACAGAATATAATGATTTGAACTTAATATGTAGTCAGATTTCAGTAGTGCACTCATGTTTTAGGAGTATCCCGACCTTAGTGTGTTAGAATAATGTTTGGGACTTATCTAATATAATTTACTTTAGATTTCCTAACTGAATCACTAATGTGATTTCACTGTCCCACTTGTGTGTCCAGTAACATTTTGCCATTTTGCCTAATGTTATCCGTATAATTATATAAGTAACTATTGTTGTTCTTTTTACAGGAGGGAGGGGTGTTCACTTTTGGAGCAGGAGGATATGGACAACTGGGTCATAACTCTACAAATCATGAAATCAATCCAAGGAAAGTGTTTGAACTCATGGGAAATGTAGTCACACAGATTGCATGTGGAAGGTAAAATTGGCTGTGTATTTTTACAGACTTGATCTCAAATATAAATGTAAATCAATACACACACAGTAAAATCTAATAATCAAAGTTCAGTGAACGTAACATGTCATATTACTTGTGATTATAAGGCAGCACACATTGGCTTTCACACCCTCTTCTGGAAAGATGGACTCATTCGGGCTCGGTGGAAACGGGCAGCTCGGTACACGCTCCACCTCCAACAGAAAAAGCCCCGCCCCCGTTAAGTGCCCCTGGGGAGTCTGTATTGCTTCCACTGATACAGGTGGGGTTCAGTAAATAAAGCTGCTTTAAGTGATTCATAAGAACTAGGTTGCCAGAAGAAACAAGTAAACTCATGCCTCCTTGCTTTCATTACTTTACTCTGCAGAGCTGGAGGGCTGTTATGTCAAGAGGATTTATGCCGGAGGAGATCAGAGCTTTGCTCACTACTGCATTGCCAGTGTAAGTTTACGGTAATAAAGATCCTCTTACATTTCAAGGCCTCGTTGAAGTCATTGAAGTATCTTAGAGATGCTTGCATTTTTACATATTAACATACATTGATATTTTGTAGAACTCCCACAACACTGATGACGTGAAGTTAGAAGATTCCCACAGAAATATTTGCACCTTGAATGAAGACATTATACAAAGATGGTTGAACCACACACCAGGAAGACTCCCATTTGAAATCTTCAAGTAAATTTCCCTTTGACTGACCACATGTTATTGCTATGTTTCTGTGGAGCACATTTCTCTGACTGTGTGTTCTAAATGGTGATTTGCTTGAGAAAAACAGTCAGTCATAATTACTTCCCTTTTGTGATTCCCTCAGTGAGATCAACCTTGTGTTCTCCTCAGCAAGCTGCCTAAATGGATCTTTTCTGTCAATGAGGTAATCACAGTTTAGATAAACGTCCAATTTCACATAACAGCGATGCTAATACTGGTCACACAATAGTCAGGGCTGTTTATTTCTAGGTCATTTTTCAATTGGTCATCAGTTTACTGGGGAAAGGATGTTTTAATTAGCCAATACAAGGCCACAGATGCATCATTTGTCACTGTCGTTGTGTATTGTATTTGTGCCGGGAGGGAGTTGCTGGTTGCCAAGCTAATTCATTAGTGACACTGATTTACCACTTTATTAGGTACACACGTAGAGTCTGATGTGGTGTTGATTCCACTAGTTTCAAGATGTAGTCAGTGGCACCTTTGTAATAAACTCTTACATTAAGATGTGTTTCTTACATATAGACCTCACTTGTATACAAGAGGGATTTCTTTAAGCGGTGGCTAGAATAAGTGGAATGCTACACTACAGTTTCACGCAGTGTTTTTCTTTTGCACAGTAATACAGATCACTACAGTACCAGCGGAAAATGTTCAGGGGTGGATATGAACATGGCTCGCATCTTGTTTCACAGGCTGATCCAACAAGATCACCCTGAGGTCATTCAGCAGGTCTGTGAGCATAACCAAAATCCTGTCACTGATGTTGCACCATATTTCACATAATGCTTTTCCAAACAACTTGTTTGTTTTTAACATTAATGAGTCCCTGTCCACATTTCTCTTACAATAGCAGCATGTATTGCATTTATTAACAGAAAAATAGATTCAGAAAATCTTAATAAATATTCCAGATTGACATATTATCCCAAACGTGCACATCACCGTGTCTTTGTCTTTCTGGGGCTTTATTCAAAAAAACATCTTGTCGTGACAATTTGATTGTGACAAGGCGGGTAAAGCATTCCGAAAATACATTAA
>JAUMHF010000007.1:4139958-4194157 GCA_032359275.1 Microctenopoma steveboyesi | reverse complement strand
TAACTGAACCATCTCTTAGTTATGCTGCTATAGGTTTTGTCTGCTGGGGGACTCCATATCACACTGAGCTCCTCTCCTCCTTTTCCTTCTTTGTCCACTTCACTGACATCATTGCATGTTATTAACTTTGTTTCTTTCCTCTCCTCTAGTTGTGCTCTCTCTCTCTCTCTCTGTATCTCTCTCTCGGGTATCCTCAACCTTGGAGCTGTAGTGTCTTCTTTAAAGCACCTCTGACAGAAATGGTTCTTCAATGAACCATGCTTTGAAGGGTTCTTTGTGGCACCAAATAAGGTTCTCCTATGGCATCACTCTAAGAAACCATTTTTGGTTCCAGTTGGCCCCTTTATTTTTCCTAGTGTATGACATGACCTTAACACATATAACTACTATGACTACTATTAGTAAAGTACATCATTTTGTTATAATTTGCATGACAGCCAAGTATCATAAAGCTGGTTTAAATCATATTCTGTATCTGTCATTTTCCTACGATTTCTGTTACTTAGGATAATACTCAATTCTTTTTCATAAGTATATAGTATATTTGAACTTAAAATTTAAATCTAAATGGTACATAATATATTTCACTTTAATTTTCCCAACATTGTTAACTTGGCTCAAACACGGAAGTACACTTTAAAGGTAATCTACTCTTAGCACAATCAAATATCCATTGTGTGTTTGTGAACACAACCGTGAATGACAAATAGCAACATTTTACATTTATATATATTATATATCTATTATATTCATATATAATAGATAACTGTTTTGTTGTTAAGGTAACTGTATTAGCTACACAGAGGCCATATGCACAAAATCTGATACCACAGGATCCAAAGTGAATAATAACAAGACACAAAATACAAATACTTACATATTAATACACATTAATCAAGGTGGTAATATATTTAGATTTCATAATTTCTGAACTTCTGCAGTAGATTAGATGGCGAATCCGCAGCCCAACGGAAATGCTGATGGCAGTAATCACCTGGCAGTGATGATAAAAAAGTATGTTCATTTCAACTGAGTTTACGCTGTGCAAACAATAGATTAGCCATGAAACAGTACAGACCTGCTGATGCAGTGCATTAAGCATTGTCACTTTTTTTCAGTTTTAATAATACCACATCTTACTCTATGCTGTGGCCACATGTTGTATCCTAACTGTACAGAACTCTAAAAGCTTAAACTACAGAAATGAAGGACTCTACAGGCATGACTGAAAACTAGAACTTCTATATCCTTAATTCCTATGACTTTATTTTCAGTTTTGTTTTGTTTACATGTACTTCAGATGTATTATAAATAAAACTGGGTTATTTAGTTTCTAATATATTGAAATACACATACCTGAGGATGGTGTGGCACCATATGAAGGGTTCCCTGGTGCTGTTTGCTCAGAGTAAAGTCCCTCAGATTGGGAAGTGACCGGGATTTCTGCTGTTGAGGCCTCCAACATTGGTTCTTTCTTATATCTAACGGCCCAGTGCATTGACTGCAAACATTTAAATACATAACTCACATAAATTCGTTGTTATACATATTAAAACATAAATACCAAAAACATTACTTACAGCTTTAACTGAGTCATTCAAAGCTTGCCAGTCATGGAATGAAATAGTAATTCCACTACTTTTCCAAAGGTCATAGTTTTTCCTTTTAACTTCATTGCATAAAACATCTTTGGCCTCTTGCAGCTTCTGGAAATCTGCCACTGACAAAAAGAAATAAAACACAATGTCTAAGGCGAGACATTATACGTCCAAAATTAGGAGATATAAATACACCCTTTTTGTCGGCTGTTGTCAGCACCTAACTATTTGCATAATTAGCTTTGAAGTTACGGCATCAGAAAGAGGCATTAACTGCTAGCAGAATATGTCAGAAAACTGGGCTATGTCGGCTTCACCGTTCATTTGAATCATATTTCTGACTTTTTCTGAAACTAAAATATATATAATTATGTGGTTTAGTTTCAATTATTTTTACTTTCACCATTTGAAAGTAAATTTTAATAAATATGAGTGTCACATAAATCATTTACCTGCACTTGGGTTTTCTAGTTGTTTGTCTGGGTGACAAGCCAAGGCTCGGATTTTGTATTCATTGAGAATCTGCTCAGTCTGTAAGGAACAAAGATTAAACAGTATCTTTAATCAATGTCAATAACTCAATGTCAGGAATCTGTCACTTGTTTTTTAAAGAATATTCATTGATGTCTATTTCTGCATAATGAAGACTGCCCAAAACAAAAAGATTCATATTCTTATACACAATCAGATGATGAAAATAGATTAATTATTCTGAGGCATTTACCTCTATTCATGTTTACGTCAAGGATGCACAGGTCTAAGATATTATATTAATCTAAAACATTATTACATTGTATTTTATTTGTACATGTAGATATTTTGAAGAAGTTATTACATACATGCTATAATACATAAGCATGACGCACGAGTTCTCCAACATATTTTGGTGAAGCATCAACAGGTCTCTTAGCTCTGACTAACCACTGGAGAAAACAAAATTCATAAATGTTTTGGTATTGATAACATACAGATTTCTGATCGTCGTTGTCCATCCAGCATTTTGGTTATCGTTTCCTTATGAAGTTTTAGATCAATATGTTGAAACACAGAGTAAATAGCACCCAGCAAAAACCCACTGGCTCGAACTTACCGATGACAATTCATCGCAGCCTAATAACCCGTAGTAATCCTCTAACTCCTCTGGTTTGCAGTTGAAAACAGTCTCCATAAGAAGCTGTGAGTGAAATATCTATGTAAACGGAGCTGTTGATCTGCGGCTCTGGATCACTGCTTGTCGGTTGAAGGGTTGCTGATGGTCTCGCTGCTGCTCTGGTTCACTCGCAGACAATAATCTCAGAACGGATCTCGTTATTATTCAGCTATCAGCTACTGGTATGTAAGTAAAAAGGGACTAGGTCAAACTGTCAAGAAAAATCTCTGAGTTGTAGAGGACCCGTCCTTTTAACCAGATGACGCATGCTGCCTTTGGGTGTCCAACAAAAAGTCCTACGAAACTCAAATCATCCATGGGGGCCACAAACTGCTGCAGGTGTAGTCTTGTGAGCCCGCTAAGTATAATTAAATATAAATTACTTATAAAACTGTGCTCTGTTTATTGGGATTCATAACATATGTAAAATCAAAGATGGCCTATGGCATAGTAAAAAAATATACATTTGCATGTAGCACGTAATTGAGCTTACAATAACAAAAATCAGTAATACAACGGCTACAATAGATGTGTGACACATTCAGTTATCACAAAGTATGACGTCTGCGTTTTCCACACAACCTTCCGCTGCCATTCATAAACTTGTACCTTCGCCCATCAATTACCCGACAGTGTTTGAAGGCACCAATATTTTGTTATGGTTTTACGTCACCGACGGAAACCGGGGACGTTCCGGGCGTAGCTACTGGTGGAGAAAGAGTCACGTGCGCTATGCAAATGAACCAGCTGTCCGAGGGGAAGGATCTGCTCAGCGGCTCTGCGGGCTGAAGATGGCGGACGGAGAGAGCAGTCTCGGAATGGCCTTTTCAGGCGCCACAGAAATTGACGAGCCTGCCCCGAAAAGGTCGAAAATCAGTGCGGTGGCCCACTACGGATTCAAAGTCGCCGAAGCAGACCGATTATCATGCGTCTCCGGGGACACGGAGAGCTGGGAGTCGGCGGTGAATTGTGCGCAGCCAGCGGAGAATGCGAAGCCGGTGATGGCGGTAGAACAGGCCCCGGCAGCACTAGGCGGAGACAACAATAGACTGGGACTGCTGGTCTCTGAGCCGCACAAACCAGTAGGGATAATGCACGACGGCGTTGTACTTGGGACAACGGAGGATGACGCTGGTATGAAAACAGCCGGGCAATCACACAAGCTTTAGCGTTTACTGAATGAAAAGTGTCCAGTGCTTGTTTTTACCAACTTAGCGGTAACCGGCGAGTTAGCTTAATGTGAACCGGACAAGTTAGAGAGTTAGCTGGAGGTAATCACAGTAAAGATGAATGAGCGTAGGGAGGTCTACCCTTTTCCACACGACTGCTTCACTGTCGCTGAAAATGTGTCGGTAATACATAGTTAAATTGGTCGATTTAAACTTTTCCTCCTCCACATTCGAACACACAGCAACTAGCCGCTTGAAACCAGTCTCTCAGCAACACTCACTTGAGTTGTTGTCATGGAAAGTGGTTGTAACTGTGGTTAGTAGACAGAGGCCACTTATCTGTAGTCACATTTGTTCTTGTCTGTGCTCAGATTTTCATCAACACGAGGACCTCCCCTCAAACGGACTGGCTGTCACGCCGGACCACATCACCGAGGAAGATGACAGGTCCTCGCATGCGAGCTCCAGCGACTGGACTCCACCGCCACAAATAGGTATCTCTAGCGTTCAGTGGATTTTATTTTTAATAACATCACCAGCAGACCTATATTACTACTCTGATTATTTATGTTGTAAGTGTTTCATTTTAAAACTGCAGATGTTGTTACTACATATTTGAGAATGGATGTCAAGCTGAGGTGTAATATTCTTGTCCAGGGTCCTACAGCCTGATCCAGCAACACATCCGAGAAACTGATCCCAGGACCATTTTGAGGGATTTGCTTCCTGAGACTGTACTCCCACCTGATTTAGATGACATGACATTATGGCAGATCATCATAAATATCTCAGAACCTCCAAAAAGAAAGAAGCGGAAGGATATTAACACGTTAGAAGATGTGGTCAGGCTACTCCATGAAAGCAAAAGGATCCTTGTGCTGACTGGTGCTGGGGTTAGTAGTTTTATGCAATTGTACTATTACTAAATACTGTGTGTTTGATTTAACACATAATACCAGCGTCGTATACTTGGATCTTTTTTCTCTAGGTGTCGGTTTCATGTGGTATACCAGACTTTCGCTCCAGAGATGGAATTTATGCACGACTTGCTGTAGATTTCCCCGATCTTCCGGACCCACAAGCTATGTTTGACATAGAATACTTCAGACGAGACCCAAGACCCTTTTTTAAGTTTGCTAAGGTTTGTTCCTTGTATCCTCTCTCTGTTGTGCACGCGCAGAATTAATTAATAGTAACTCAAAAATGACCTGATCACTTTGTGTGATGTGGATGTTCCCTCATTTAGATATGTGTGGTTATTTTACTATATTACAAGTCCTACTGGGTAGACAGTGAAGGAAATAAGTAATTATGAACGCATTCAGGCTAAGAATGCACAATATCTCTCTATCATAAGTGCATGACTTTATACTGATGTTTGCATTATAATATACCTTGTACCATGTTGTTAACATTTTAATACTTGGCACAGATTAAAGCACTAATATATGTACATGATGGTAGATACTAAGAGCAAACGCTTGTATTAAAGAACTTAGTCTATCAGACCATTGTGTGCAGAAAATTTTTTGGGGGGTCCTAGAAAGTTGATTCTGTTCATCTGGACAAACTTTTTATGACTCGTCCACGTCTCTTCCTGAGCCTCAACTGACTGGAGGTATATGTTGTGTTTTTCTTTAGCTTGAATCTAACATACAATTCTCTAAAAAGTTCTATGCAGAGACCTTTTTAAAGCATAATAAAATCCAAAGTCATCTGCAATCATGGGTTTGAACTTTGAAGGAGCAAACAGAACTTGTCCTGAAGCTATAAGGTTATATTTGTAAAATGTCCTGTTGGAAAACTTTGAATTTTGTGCTGAATGCATCCTCTGTGTTACAGGAGATCTACCCTGGTCAGTTCCAGCCTTCGCCCTGTCACAAATTTATATCTATGCTGGATAAACAAGGGAAGCTACTGCGCAATTACACACAAAACATCGATACATTAGAACAAGTGGCTGGAGTTCAGCGAATTATCCAGTGTCATGGTGAGTGAAGTGGTGTATCTTGTTTGTTTTTTAGTTCTATCCATGATGATGCGACAGATTTTTAACAACTGCCTTATTGCAGGGTCGTTTGCTACTGCATCATGTCTTGTCTGTAAACACAAAGTGGATTGTGAGGCTATAAGGGAAGACATCTTTAACCAGGTATGTTAAACGGATGAGAACAACACATTTACGTGCACTGTTGTGCAATCATATTACATGAAAATAACCTTTAACTCACAACTTCCAGTTAAGAATCTTGCTGTGCAATTTGGAATTTGGAGCAGAGCTAAATATGTCAAGACCATCAAGGTTTAACGTAAAAATACAGGTCAAGTTTAAATGGATGGAATTCAGAAAGCGGAGAGAGCAAGAGGAAGCAAAATAGATGCTTATTAAGAAATGCATGTATTTGTTTGGCCCTTCAAGGGAAAGTATGACCACGTTTCATAAATGTTCTTTTGTTTGTACTGTTTATTACTGCTCATACAATGTAATGTATATCTGTGTTATAGTTCTAGTGACACAATTATCAAAACCTAAAAACGTTTGACGTGTTTGTAAGCATCAACCAAAGCCATTGATTGTACGTTTGAGTTTGTAGTGATAGTGTATGAATTCCAGTAAAAGGGTGTTAAGGTTTGTCCATCATCACTAATCTTCTGTAATAATATTTGTATTGGAATATTTGAGAAACACTAGGTAGTATTGTGCATATACTAGAAACCCCATTGATTTAATCAATTATCAAATTAATTTGTGTTGCAGGTTGTCCCTCATTGTCCACTGTGTCCAGATATTCCCCTGGCAATCATGAAGCCAGACATTGTCTTCTTTGGTGAGAATCTTCCAGAAATGTTTCACAGAGCCATGAAGCAGGATAAAGATGAAGTGGACCTTTTGATCGTCATTGGCTCTTCACTTAAAGTCAGACCAGTTGCCCTGATTCCTAGTAGGTCTTACTTTCACTTGTATGTCAAATTTATGATGTTCAGTAAATACAAACATACAATGCATAACTATGTTTTCCTCTCGTCAACCTATTCAGACTCCATTCCTCATGAAGTGCCTCAGGTTCTGATCAACAGGGAGCAGCTGCCTCACCTCAACTTTGACGTGGAGCTGCTTGGTGATTGTGATGTCATTGTCAATGAGCTCTGCCATCGATTGGCTGGAGACTTCGAGCAGCTCTGCTACAACACTGTAAGGCTCAATGAGATCACAGAAAAACCACCTCGGTTACCAGAACAGCCACCAAGGGAGGCCTTGCCTGCTTCCAGCAACTCTGTTCAGGAGGAGCTGAGGCAGCACAGTACAGACTCGGTAACTGAGCCGTCAGAGGAGACCAAAAGTCTGAATGTCACAGATCCTGCTGATAATAAAGTTACACCCTCGGAGCCTTGTCCAAATGCTCAGTCCCCTTGTGAAGAGATACTGGAGTGTTCAGAATTACCAGTGGAAGATGCAGCTAAAGAGGGGACTGCTGGAGTAAAGAGCCATTCCTCCAACCTTGAGTTTCGTAGACGATGCTGGATGAGTCGAATCAACAGAAGTCCAATCAGTAAACGCCTTGAGAGTAAGCTTTAGACGATGGAAGAGAGAACTTTTTTTTTCATAAGCGCCAAAGAGCTAAATTAAATAAATTCTAATTGATATTTATAGCTCAAATATACAATGACATATAGTGATTTCAGTATGTTAAATTGTTTTTGTTTTCCACAGCAGGCCAGTACCTGTTTCAAGCACCAAACCACTATATCTTCCATGGGGCGGAGGTGTACTCTGACTCTGAAGATGAGACGTCAAGCTCCTGTAGCAGTGACAGTGAGGAATCTGAATGCAGTGCAGATGGTGTGGAAGAAGACAGCGAGCCAGAGGAAGCTGATGAACTAGCAGCGGATGGAGAGTCATGCCTCAGAGACACAATACAACACACAGCCAATGAGGCGTCAAGTGTGCAGACAGACAATACTTCTGAAAAGACTCAAAGCACCACACACCTTTAAATGTAAAGTATCCAGTCGACAAAGCACTAATTGTCTTTTTATATATATATTATATATATGTTTCGTATATTTTTGATCATCATACCTATTATTTTTCATAAAGTTGAAATTGACAAGTGACAACTTTGTGTGAATATGCAGCAAGTTTTTTTTTTCTGTGCCCCGTTTGGTCACGTGCTTTGTGTCTGAAACCTCATACTGTATACTACTTTGTAAACGGAATGCAGTAGTTAGGTTTCTTCCCCCATGTACTACTCCCATTTGACATTTTCAGAGGTTTAGCTGACGCTGTCGACTACGTCAGCGCACCACACTAGAGTAAGCTTTAATTCCTTAATTGCAATTCTTACAAGCAGATACTTTAAATGTCAATCTCAGTCCATAGTGTGATGTCAGCTGTGGTCTAATGATGTGTTTTAGGGTTGGTTCATGTTACCATAGGGAAAACATGTAAATATATAAGTCTGCTGCCTGCTAAATAGTGGGTACTATGAGGTTTAGACACATACACAAGTCTTCAGATTGTTTGCTCAAACGCAATATAAAATGTTCAGCTGTGCCCTATCAGGGGACAAATGCTGGGGAAAAAAGAACATTACTCTTTAATTTTAGACCAAAGAACAGTTTATCAACTCACTCCTACACTGTCATAAGCTTTGTATGTTTACCCTGTTTAAATCTCGAACAAAAATATTCTATTGACAAGGTGTTCCTTCTCACATGTGGCAGCTACTTTTTACGGTCAGGCCTCTTATTTTTATACTCTGTGAGACATACTCATCAAAGAGTAGATGATAGTTTTTATCTGTATAAAGTTATACTAAGTTGTAATATTAAGCCTTAGGAATATATTCCATGAGTTCACGTCGAGAAATGGCACTTTTTCCTTCTTACACACCGGTTTTGTTGCATATGTCACATTTCTTAGTCTACTGCCTGTAAAGATTAGGTGTTGGTGGATAGACATATCTGAGCCAATGTGTTGGATAAATGTCTACATGAGCATAATTCACATGCCATTGAAACGGTTATGTTTTGTTTACGGTTCAAGGAAATAACAAATTTTTACATCATTATAGTTGTTTTCTCTAAAGAAGTTCTCAGTAAAAAAGAAAACACTGAACACTCATTTCTTTTATTTCATACACACACACTCTCCAGGGAGGTGAGTATATTTACATATATATTTACATCTTCAATGTGATGAAGCTGGCATGAATAGTGCGCCACCTAGCGACGATAAACTAATCATGCTAGTTCCTCGTTGCACTTAATGGGGGCTTTTAGAAGTTAATAACTATAGTAAGAGAATTACTGTGAATGAACGAGTGAATGTTCAATTAAATTTAAGTACTACCATGCTGAAGATTTCTATAATGCCACTAAATTACAATATGTAAGTATTTGACGTTGGTCAGAATTAAAATAAATGTAGTAATAGAATAGATGTTTCTGGTTAGCGCATTCGCCTTAGTATTAACTATAGACTATTAATTATAATTAGGCCTAATGTTAAGAAGACCAGTGTGTTAGCATTTGGCTCGTTATTGATAATCACGAGGTAATTGTTAAAGATCCCGCTGAATGAGTTTTAGACGCGGCAGGGCTGGGACGTTGGTTTTTGGACTACATTTCCCTGCGATCTTTGAGCTGCACTCTGCCGTCTGGCGATACTACGTGTCGTAAAGAATCAGTTGACAACACCAAAACCGACATGGGCGTCGCTAAAGACGCCTGGTACTTTTTGTCTTTATTTGTTAAGTGAAATGTTTATCTAGCAGCGCCAGGCCTCGGCACACGGGACCGACTGTGGAAATGGAGGCCATGGAGGATGACAGTGTGGACATAAACGACGACCATAACCACAACTACCGTGCTAGCAGCAGTAGCAAAGTCCGCACATATCTCAGCAGTCAGCTGTCGGGTGCATCAACTATCCCACAGCCCGTGTGCCCACCGGTGTCCGGAGTAAAACCGGGGGCTCGGAGAGGGAAGCTGTGGTCCGGCAGCACACGAGAGTCAAAATTCCTGGAGTCGGACTCAGACAGCGAGAGCAGTGAGGTCAGTGAGACCGACAGCACGGCTCCACCAGCCGCTGTCGAGGGAAAATTCACCCTCGACTCTACCTCCAAGTTCCGTAAGTTCATGTAAAGCGGTCGCTGTGAGTACAGGGCCCGTTGTCCTGCTGCAGCATCCAGTGTCTGCAGTGCTGACTGTCCCACACCTCACATGTTCTCCTCTCACCCAGTCCTGAATGCCATGGCCGTAGAAGACTACCGAAAAAATCACTGGCCAGACCTGGAGAAGGCAATTGATCGTCTGCTGATCCAGAACCCCACAGACCACATCTCTGTTTCTTACGCACAGATATACAGGTGTGAGATTTCTGTTGAGTCGAGTTGTGCATCATTGATAACGCTATTCACTCTGAATGCCTGATTTCCTAAAGAGCTTCTTCCTTATTTTGTTTCCCTAGCTACGTCTACAAATGCGTTTGCCAGCAGCATTCTGAGCTGCTGTACAATGACTTGACATCAAAAATAATCAGCCATCTGCAGCAGGTTTCCACCCATCTACAAGTAGGCCAATTCAGATATGAGGAAATAATTATATGCAACACAGGAGGAACTGTAAGATGGACCAACACATTTGTTTTTGTTTTTCAGGGCAGCCCACCTGACGGCTTCATTGAAAACTTCAACATTGCACTCACACAATACACAGCTTCTCTGCAGTGTATAGTTCCTGTATTTATGTACTTGGTAGGAATCATTTTTCTTTAATATTTTTTATATTGTATCTAAGTAAGACAACATAACACTTCCTGCACAGAGTACACCCCTGTGTTATGATGTATTCATTGTTCTGTGCAGGCTTCATAGTTTTAATTTTTCAGAACAAATTCTACATCGAGTCCAAGCTGAACAGAGACCTGAAAGACGATCTGATGAAGCTGTTTGCTGATCACGTAGCAGAGAAACATGTGAACACACTGATGCGTGAGTATTTGGATATGCACGTGGGAACTGCTCTTACAAATGACTTTATTCCTTCATAAGACACATTTCTGAAATATTTTCTTTCCTTTTTATTTTTTGCTCAGCTCTTCTCATCCACGCACATTCCATGCCCTTTCAAGTGCAGCCATCTACAATGGCCAGTGTGGTTAAAAGCCTCTACAGCCTCCGGCCAGGTGGGCAGTGTCTTAGTATTTTATACTTTCAGAAAACCTTTTATGTTTGATCTGTTATAATTGAGCAAAGTTCTACAGCCTGACGTTTGTTTTCCTCCTACAGAGTGGGCACAGCTAGCCCCAGCTCTCTTCTCCAGGTTTATTCCACAAATCAACCCCCCTGCTGTGGAGTCTCTGCTGTCTGACTATGCTGCTTATGACCAGAAGCTACAGATGGACCTCTCCCTGAACGGATTTCAGCGGTCAGTTCTCTAACACTTTAGATTGGACGTTCACAGTTTAAACTCACTATGTGATCCTTACTATAACGGCACTAAATCCTTGTTTTCCAGGGGAGACCAGTCTCGCAAACGGGCCAGTGATGACTCCTGATAGCAGAGCGGATTTTGTTGGTTTTGTTGCGGAACTACTACTGTGCCTCCTACATCTCTATCACCAGTTGGCTCTCTGCACTAGGGACAATGTTACGCGCGCCAGTTCCGTGTCTGTCGACTCAACATCACAAAACACTGTGAACAACGAAGAAGAGAGTATGATGCTGAGCAGAAGCGTGAACCCCCTGCACTAAAAGAATAAGCACACACTTCCATTATGGTGCTTTTCTCTGTGATTATGAAGCATTTGTAGGATGCGCGTGTGTGTGTGTGTGTGTTCACTCAGATGGTTTTCTTCATGTTCTCCTTATTTGAAGAGTGCCTTCACGCTGTGTGTCTGATGGGACATCGTAACGAGGAGTAGGCTGGGTTGGGTATTTCATTCCTAACCCTTTAACATGGAAGTGTCTTTGTGGTTTTCACAGACTGGGCTAATCAAGACTTTCTATTGCTGCTAATAACCCTGTCCATTCTAATTCATGCTAAATTAATTCATCTAAATTAATGCTAATAATCTCTCGGGTGTGTAACCCAGTGGCTACAGTCAACACAAAGCATCAAAGAAATGTGAAGTAAGTCATTGACCTCTGATTGTCTTCTTCATGTTGCCTTTACTGTGTTGGTCAACATCACGTTATGCCAAAGAGGATTTGCAGTACTTGTTTTTCATTTTTTTATACAATGTGTTGGATTCAGGCTAATATTATCATTGTATGCTGTCTGAGTCACTGAGCCATTTACGTTTTTTATACTAACTACTTTTGAATTTTGGTCGACCTTCTTTAGATGTTATGTTTGTAGAAGCCTTATGTACATGTTTGGCAGGGACCACGGTGCAGGAAACGTTTGCTGAGTGCCAGAAATAACTACAGAACAGTGTTGGAGTATTTACTGATTTCGCTTCACTTTCTTTGACAGCTTACCTACATTGTTAACTAACTGAAAACTGAACCTTCTTGAATTAAAAAAACAAAACAAATGATATGCAAATATTTGGGCCAGAGTCTGGCATACGTACATTAAATGTTCTGCATACAGCTTGTATACAGCAGGTAGTTTTCTGTCTTTGCATAGACTTTGCATAGTGGTCACAGTGGTACACAGGTGCATTTTTGTTAAATGATACACTTGAATAGAAGTATTTGATATAAGGTTTTACACTGTTTTAAGTGTAATCAGATGCTCAGGCTTGCTTTTGTTTCTGTCTGTGAGGCTTGGAAATGTTCTTATCATCTCTAAAATGTATTTCATGATTCATTTGTGCTTCACTAATCATGATTTTAAATAGTGTCTTAAGAGGAAATAAGTAGGCATTATCATAAACCTATCGAAAAGGTGAAATAATAATCAGACACACTGTGGATGCCAGAAAGTGGATATACTACCTTACCTGCTGAGATTATTTCACCTTCTCTTTAACATGCTGCAGAAATATGTATTAAAACAACTGAACACCTGTGAATAAAATTGCTCTTGGCTCAAATCTAGTTTCATAGATCTGTTGCAATAAAAAACAAACAATAAAATCATTAAATTGTCACCATATAGCCAGACATTTAAGTGACTTCATTTTTTCACAGCATCATGCATTAACTAGCTTGTGATTCTGTTGGACAGAGGTCTCTGATGGACCACTGAAGGAGGAATCCCTTTACAGCACCCCCCCCACTGGCCAATGAGCAGGGACGCCACCCAGACTTATGGGCCAGGCCTCCCTAAAATAACCTGCGACTACAGCACTGACAAATGTTGCTTCTTTTACTGGTGACAGGTTACCCTAGCTACTCAGCTCCAAACCTTCCTGTAAACCCCAAGGTTAACTGTGTGAGAAAACCAGGAAAGCTGGGCAGCTGCCTGTGTTCAAGATTTCCCAAGGTGGCAGGAACCGGAAGACTGGAATCTCCCTCTTTGAGCACAGGTGCACTCTGAGGATTTACCAATCCTACACAGGGGGCCGGCTGGGTTTATTTTGGAGGTAAAACACACCATCCCCTAATGTAATTGTTGTTCACGGTGTCCTGTAGACTGTCTTGTGGCAGCACGCTAATATGCTGTGCACAACCTCGGGAAAAAAACTCGATACTGAGCTTCAGACAAGCTTGAGTATCTTTCTATTTGAATGCTATGCTCCTGTTAAACCAAATGATGTGTGGCGCAGCGCGTGGCCAGGGGCTTGTTCATCTGTGTTATCTCACTCAGCAGTGCTCCATTTATGATAATTATAGTTGTGTTTGTGTAATTGGATTAATGACTGTTGTGACTGATCAAAATCACGATAACAAGGGCACACATGGGGGGACTGCTGCTTTTTTTGTTGATTTTTGTCTTGTAAACTGAGCCCCAGCTATTATTAGATATGACTTGGTGGGCTTGGAGCCTGTTTGCAGAGGATTAATGTACACAGCAGCTGCAGCCTCAGGTCTGTTGGAAGGGCACTGGCGTCTCTTAATTGCACAGATTTGAGTGTCAGTAGCACATGTCTACCCCTATCTCATGTCTGTATTCAATAACTTGCTCATGCCCAGTGTCAAAAAGTTGTGCAAATATTAAACGTCACAAAATTGTTGGTCTGAGGTGGACATCAGCAATAAAGCCCGTCTGTATCCCATCAGATGTGATGTCACTGCGTGAACCTGAAACCCTGTTGAGGCTCGGGGAAGGTTGAGATTAGGCTAAAATAAAGTGCTATATATACCACTGTCTGTGCTTTTAACTATAGCTTCTGTATTAGTCTCCAATTCCACCAAATATTTCATCAAATAGTTTTAACGTAACATTAAATGGAATCATGTAAATGTAATAAACTATTTCTAAAATAATCTTCATTTTGCAGATACATCACTGATATGCGAAGAACTTAAAACACGGCTTCTGCTCCTCATGTTTTTACTGCTGGGCTTTGCTCTGCTAGTCACCTTAATCTGTTTGTGACTTAGAGGACCATGCACATTTCATTATAGTTACTGCAGCAACATTCTTTATAAATCCTCTGATCTTGCAGACTTGCTTGTTTGCTCGACAGTCTGAAAATCAATCTAAAACCCACAGTTCAGGCCGGCAGCTTATCCATTCATTGTCATGTCTATCTGCCATACTGCCACTGGTTCAAGTCATTTTCAGCATAGTTGGAAAATCGAGAGGATCATTGCATGTATTGTTGAACATGTTATGCAAAGCACTAAACGTTACGATAAGGGTTGTCTTATTCAAAATGCTGTGAAGGAACCACACCCTGAATCCCTGTTCCCAGGTGATAGACTGGACTCAATGTCTTATTCATGTGCACTGTCCCATATAAAGAAATTAGAAAAATTTGAAAATCTTAAGTCTCAGGACTGAAACAGCATGATTAAAGTGAACACAGGATTTCTTGGTTCTTTCACAGTAATCTACAGGTGAAGCTTTAAAGTGACCGACTTGGCAGGTAGAAAACGATTCTAATAATCTTCTGTATGTGTTGGAAGATGTAACATGAGTCGAATGCCTTATCGTTACATTCACAGAATGCAGGAGAACACTGACCAGCCGCCATCACTGTCTCAGCTCTTAAGAGAGAGCTACCTGGCAGAGGCTAGAGCCCAGCAGCGCCACAGTGAGATGAGTCGCTCAGATGGTTTATCCACACGTCTTCAGATCTACGGGTCACTCAAAGGCAAGGCCGAGGACTCCCCCCAACTTCCAGACCTCTCAGACTTCCTCAGTCAGGAGGAGCTGGATAAGAGCGTGAACCTGGCCCGTCAGGCCATTGGACATGAGCCCCATGAGGAGAGGAGAGAGGTCAAGACCTCTGTCACACCCTCCAACATCTCTGCATTCTCAGTTTCTTCAGCTACATCCATTTCTGTTCCCATTGCTAATGCCTCTCCTGCTCCTCTGAAAGCCCCCTCCACTGTGTCCTTCACACAGCCGACCGCTGAGTTCAAAGAGCTGCCAGCAACAACACACACGACATTCACATCAGATAGAAAGATGCATAAGACCTCCACACAGCAAGACAATATGACGAGGAACAGCAGAGACTCCAGCGACGGATTCAATGACTTTAACAGGTCAGGGAGGAACACTCCCTTTGGTTTGGAGACACAGTCCAAGAAGGAGTTCCTCAACAAGGCAGCGGACTTCATTGAGGAGCTCTCCTCTCTCTTCAAGGCCAACAGCTCCAAGCGGATACGGCCAAGAACATGCAAAGCTCACAGGAGTAGGCCCCAGAACAATGAGACAGTCTATCCCCTCAGTTCAGACAACAGGGAGCGTACTGCCTTGCCCATGGAGGTGGAGAAGGAGGGACTCAGACCTGTTGTTAGCTACCAGCCAGAGATCCAGCTGGACTCTGGGACTGGGGATGCAGAGTTTCAGGACTGCAGGACTATCAAGGAGCAGCACTACAACTCTGTTTCTGAGGAGGCAAAGGAGGAGACTGAAAACTGTGCCTCCATAGAAACTCCATACCCAGCAGGGGCTTCTGTGTGCGAGCCTCCCCATTTCATCCAGAAACTGAAAAGCAGAGAGGTCCCAGAGGGCAGCAACGTCCAGTTAGACTGTATTGTAAGAGGAAACCCTGTGCCCGAAGTCCGGTAAGAAAAACAACCAATCTAATGTGTAGTAAGGTTGTGCCTGACCTGTGCTGAGGGGGCCGGGGCCAGCTGTATGAGGGTAAGATGTCTGTGCAGGGAATGCTATTAGCTCCATAGGAGAGAATTAGAGATGTTAGCTTTACTGTAAGCGATCGACTGTAACTAAATATATTCACTCAATTATTGTGAAGGATTCGGACTTAAGTCGGCTGTTTTAAACATACATACAGAAATATATTATGTGTACAATGAGCTTGTCCAACTCAGACAAGAAAGCCAGACAGACTTGACAAGTAATAACTGCCAACAGCTGATTCTGAATGGTGTGTGTGTGTGTGTGTGTTCACACCTATGCCTGGGGGAAAACATAATCATGTCAGGTTATGTCGTATTCTTCAGAGGAATACTAGTAGGTGTTTAATGGGCTATTAAGGAAACGATTGATTATCCGCTGTCACATTGTGCCAGAATATGAGGTGAATTTACTCCTATGACTGCATTCCCTTGTGTTTAGTATTAGAGTAAAGTGGAATTAATTAAAACACGTCAGTACTTTCAAATGTACCTTCTTGTTGATGTGTATTATTAGGATGTGTTTTAAAAACTCTCAGACCAGCAGAGGCTTAAATGAGTGGAGGTGTCACACTGTGGGGAGGTATGGCCTTGTTAGTCCCGCTGAACATTGTTGAGGCACTAACATATACTTGTCCGGGGAGAATGTAGCTCTCTGCCATTTTTAGACTGGACTGGCACTGTGAGCTGTGGTCTCTTCTGATAATGGAGCAGACTGAGCTCTTGACCAAAGCATGAAGAGTTTGGTAAGATGATTTATACACTTGTTGCTTGGTGGATATCTTCTCTTTATGACTCAGAGGTCTGATTCATTAGTTTTTATTAATCTGGTACTTTCTTATGATTATGTTCACGTTTGGATATTATATAGTATATTCTGTTAACATAAAGCTTGTTTCGTCTACTGTAGCATGTGTGGCTTGCAAATGCAACGGCCGTGTATTTAACTCAGTTGTCAGGTTCATGTTTCCCATCAGTTTGCCATGATGCACTGTCCCTCTCGTGCCAGGGTAAAGCACTTTATGTTTTCTAAGTCTATGTTTAGCTTTGTGCGTATGTGTTTGGGCGAGTCAGTCAGAGCTCCCAGGCTCCGGAGGGAATCTCCTCTCTAGTTCTGATATCCACCGGGAAAATGGCCCCAACAGGTGCAGCAAGTGGGATGTGCGCCTCATAGATCAGCCACCCTCCTCTACTACTCATGCTTTCAATTTAGACCTTTACTCATCAGAAATGACATAGGTCATGACAACGTATTCCAGCAGTGGAACTTGTGCTGCATCCTGCTGCTGTGAACAGATCTTAGAATTAGTTATTTGAGCACTACTGGGAGTTTTTTGTTGTTTTTATTATGTAAACTTCTTCTTGAAACACAAGTGGAGTTTTTTTTAGCCACAATGTTACCCAGTATATCTGCCTGGGTATTTTTTTATTGTGACCAATCTTGTGGTCTGTGAGCTTCATAAGAGCAATAGATATGGTTTAAGATCTTAGCGCGTTGCTTCATTCCTGTTTGTTTATTGGTCGGATTTAATAAAGCATCAAGGCATCAACTGCTCAAAATAGATGACTTTGACGTAGATGGCTGCATATGTTGCTGGTCAGAACAGGGAGGAATTTAGAAGTTTACTATTATAGTTTCACATTATAAAAATATTATTACTAACACAAGATCCGTGTAGATGTTACTTAATACCGGGTACATAATTAGGTAGTCAAATATCAATTATTTTGACAACATATGATCATTTTTGGCCTGGTTTAAGTCCCAAATAAATAAAGACCGAAGGAAACTTCAAATACAGAGGCACATAAGTAATAAAAAGCACACGCTGTCTACATTAACTACAACGTTTCCTATCTTCACAACATCAACAGTAAATTTAAACAGTCTCTAGACTGGCATGGCACACTCTCTTCTTGTCTTACAGGGGACAGAGCTTGCTCATCAAAACGTTTTCTTCTTGGCCTGAACAACGTAACTGATTTGCACTACGTGCACTGTTAGGGAACTGGGAATGACACAATACGTACCACCCTCACAGAAATGGTGTCAGAGGGTTGAGAGAAGAGAAAAAGAGAAGTGGACAACAAGACATAGTTGATATATTCTTAAAATATCCCAGTGAAATCATAGTTTAGTAAAGTAGCAGTAACATCACTGAAAAGGTGACAAAGGAAGAGAAATCACACGCAGACAAAAATGGGTTCAAAATCTACATGTAAAAAAGTTAACAACGCTATTATTTTAACCACAGATGGTTTTGTGAGGGCAAGGAGCTGGAGAACAGCCCTGATATTCAGATCATCACCATTGGCGAGCTGCACTCTCTGATCATCGCAGAAGCGTTCGAGGAAGACACCGGACGCTACTCCTGCTTCGCATCTAATTTCTATGGCACAGACTCCACGTCAGCTGAGATCTATGTCGAGGGTGATTCTTATGTTTCACATTTACATTTCTACATGCTCACGTTAAACACTGTTGGAAGGAAGTCTTTCTGTTTGTGTTTTTCCTGCAGGTGCTTCTTCCTCAGATTCTGAAGGAGACCAGCACTTTGAACACATAGCCCAGTGAGTTTCTGCTGTACTGTCACAAAAAAGATTTTATCTTTTGAGCATTTTTTCTAAATGAGATCATTCCTTTCTTTCTTCTGTTATTTTCAAAGCCTGCAGTCAGCTCAGTCTTTACCTTCACCATCAAACCAAAGTCTGTCTGCAGAAGAGAAAGCGTCTTTTTCATCACAACCTGCAGCAGCCACCGAGGAACCAGCAGAGGAAGCCCCCTTACCACCAACGAATCAACTTCTTCTACCACTCCAGACGTCCACCACAGTGCTTTCCCTTCCAGAGCTCTCTGATATTCCTGTGGCATGCACTGCCCACGCTGTTCAGGAGAAGACAACATTGTCACCTGTGCAGGTGTCTCCGACTTTGTCCAAAGGCAATACAGAACTTACAGAGGTGTCCCTGCCTGTCACAGTCATTGACACACCACCATTGGTGCAGACAGCTTTATCACAGCCTCTGTTGATTCCATATGCGCTTCCTGTTCAGGCAGCTCCAACACAAACACCTCAACCTGAGGTAAATCACCTGAAATGGCTTCTTTCGTTTTCTTTTTTGTATGTTTTAATTATGTCAATGTGGGTCTTTTACTTTTAGAGCAAAACCTTTAACCACAACTGTCCACAAGGGTTAAACAGTCAACCTGGCACGACTGCCCCCATATTCACAAAGGTAGGATCATTCTTAAATGATTGTTTAATGCTGCAGTCTGTTCTGTTTATTGATACAATAAAAAAAAATACTGCCTTTCTCAGAGCCTGCAGGACATTCTTGCATCTGAAGGCCAGTTGGTGGTGCTAGAGTGCCGTGTAAGAGGGGTGCCGTCACCTCAAGTGGACTGGCACAGACAGGGAAAAATCCTAGAGGACTCTTCGGAGTTCCGGATCCTGCAGAAAAGTAAGCTCTGAGCTGTCAGTGTGATTTAAACAATAACCTGTGTCTTAAATTGATCATAAATTGATAATAAAAACAAGTGTAATTTATTACCAGTGTCAGCAATCTCAGTTTATTTCTTTCTAAATTAAAAACATAGAGCCACAATAAAAACAAACAAAATAACTCAAGACTCAAAATATTAAAGTTTAAAATGTTCCTCTAGCTGTAAAAAAATGTGAAGATAAATCTGCATAAATCTTTACAACTACTGTTCATAGTCAGCTTGTACTTGTTTCTGTTTCAGAGCCAAGATCTCCTGCTGAGTCAGGTACCTTACATGTTTCATTATTTCATCTTCATGTGAGCTGCCTGTATGTGATGCTGCAGCGTGTACACGCTGTGTTACTGTGCTGAAGTGTTTACAGTCCTCGCTGGTCTTCTGCGGTTCTTCTGTACATAAGCCAGAGCTGTTTTCCCTGTCTCTGAACCATATAAGGTAGTCTTTCATCCTGTGTCAAACTACCATGGCACATCATTTCAACCTGCCTTGGCTGCAGAAAGACTCTCAGCCCCAGGGATACAAAGACACCTCACTGCTGAGCATTTGAAATACATGTCATGAAATACATGTCATGACTCTTTGCTAAATTAGAAACGATGCAGTTACAGTGTATTGGACCAACCTGATTATGTGAGTATCACTTTTCTTTTACACCTAGAGGAAATATGCACTTTGGTCATTGCTGAGGTATTTCCAGAAGATTCAGGGATGTTTACTTGTACAGCAAGCAACAATTATGGAACTGTGTTGAGCTCCGCTGAGCTGAAGGTCAAAGGTAACACTTCTTTTCCGCTTAAAAAAAACATGTTACTTCAGTTATAGTCACACATTCTTATGAACGTGCTTTGACATCACTGTACATCAACTTCTTTCCATGCAGGCAATGGCAGGAATAGCAACCACGTGAGGCCTGTCAGCAGTTTACCAATGGAGTCAAGTCAAGTCCAAGAGCCTTCCCCATCGGTTCCCACGATAAACCTTCAACCAGAGGTCGCTGTGTTTAACAGCAATAAGCCCCACTCCAGTACCATTCGCTTGGATCCACTTGTCTCTAGCACCTCACGCCTGGGTCCCTTAAACACCACCACCCTCTGTCTGGACGCCAACAGCTCCAGCATGCCGCGTCCAGACCCTCTATGTTCCAGTCTATCTAGTCTAGAACCCACCAGCCTAAGCAGAAACAGCTTGTGCCTGAACTCTTGCACTACCAGCAACCCAAATCTAGATCCTCTTTACCTCCACCAGAACTCTACTGGATCATTTGGTGCAAGTCTACCACAGACCAGCAGACAGACACAGCAGTTTTTCTCATACCCCAAACTCTTCACTGCTCCATCTGCACTTGAGACTGAGCAGGGAGTGTCCAGACCCTTAGTGACATCACCTGATATGAGCCCCAACATTAAGGGCACCACAAACCATCAGAATGGGAGCCCCATTGTGGTGCCCCTGCCTGATCCTCCTGCTAACTCCTGCCTTAAAACAGGCACCAAAAAAAAACACAGAGACTCGGAGTCCAGGTCCAGAATCGGCCGGCGTGTGCACTTCAAACTACCTGAGGATGAGGAGAATGAGCAAAGTGATGTATCCAGCCCATCTGATGAAGACATCACTCAGGCAACAGCCGGCAAAGAACCTCCACCTGTGCTGACTAAACCCAAACTGTGAGTAGAGAAAATAAAAATAAAAGAACGACACAAGGCTGAATGCACTGCATGAGGGGAAAAAATCACTCTTGTATATTTGCCCAAACTGGGTTTTACTGAACACTGCATTGAAGTGAAATGGGCTATTTTGAGAGGGGGGAGGTTCCTTCACTATCTCAACCAGCAGCTGTGGCCAGTTGCAATTCATAAACGAATCCACACAGACTTCAAATGTGGACCTTCCAGCTTTCTAAAACAAAGGATGGCATTTTCTACTTGTAAGTTTTGCTTTATGCGTTTATATTCATCTAGTATTACAAATTATAGTGAAAATTACATCTTGCATCTTGCACTCTTGCACTCTGCCTGCTTCTATCAACAGCAAAATAGGCTTAAAACAACAATACAATATATGACTGTTTGCGCTGTTTATATTGTTTAGTGTAAATACATTTCCAGTGATGATAAAACTGGAAGCATTTAATGGTCGGTTTTGTCAACTACTTGTTGGTAGCCCATAAAAGGGCAGAGTATTCTTCATGCTGACTTTGGCTCATTTCTGCAGGGGTTTACTGCACAGGCTTAATTTATGAGACCGGCACAGTGGTCTGCTCTCTTCTTCACCATGTATAGTGGTATGTAGATTTCTGAAGATAATGATCAGCTGTTTGGTTTGGTTTCATCAACAGGGACCCAGTCCAGCTCAAAATTCTGCATAACCAGGTCCTCATGGAACAACAGCAGGACACTGAGCCTCCGACCCCGACCCACGTCCGTCCTCAGTCCCAACCCCCTTTCCAGATCCAGCCTGAGGTGCAAAGCTCACATGAAGGTCCACCGTGGTCACCTAGAATCCACCGTGAGCCACATCCTCCACCTTTCCAGCCCTACCTTAACACCACAACACCCCTGCAGCAGACAACCCACTCTTCACCCAAGCTGACCACCACCCCTCCTGCTCTATCTCTGAGCACTGCTCCACCGCTCAACCCCACCTTTTTGGCACCGCTCACCACCTCTCCTCCTTTCAGCTCGCCTCCTTCTATTCCTCAGCTAAAGACTTCATCACTGACAACCCCCCCGCCACCTGCCCCACAGCTGAACACAGCTCCCCCTCTTAGTGTAGCGCCCGTAACTCAGAAAAACACCATCCATGCCTCTCACTTCAACCTGTCCCCTGCAGCTCTTCCCCGAACAGCACCCACACCCCAATTTTTCTCTCCTCCTGCACCAAAGCTTAGTACGGTCCAAAAAGATTCAACTCCGGCCTTAGAGCAGATCACATCTCCCACTCCTTTGCTGAGAAGCACCTACGCCTCCCTCATGAATCTCACTGCCACCTCCCACACCTTCAACTATACCCGACCTAAAGAGTTCATAGCTGCTCAGACCTTTTCACCAGTGATGAGTCCTTCTCCAACTGAATCCCCAGTCCCTCTGCTCCAAGAGTTGGCTGCTGAGCTTAACTCCTCTGCAGCCAGCTCTCCCACCATCCCACCATTTTCTCCTCCACCCAGGACCTTTCCCACAAGGGTTTTAATGTCTCCCACCAGCCCTCCATCCCTTGTGTCTTCTCCCACACCAGGATCAGCACCGTTCCCCAACAGTGTGTTCGCCTTACGAGCTCAGTCGCCTCCCCAGGCCTCATCGCCCACCTCCAGCAGCTCCACTCCCAGCCCCATTCTAAACCCAGTGGCGTTCCTCAGCTCAGTCCTGCCGTCTCTGACCCCGAGTCAACCCACCAATTCAATGGGCCTGCCCAAGGGTGCTCCTTTAGGGTACGCCCCCTCTGACAGACTACAGAGCTCATGAGAATGGTAAACTGCTACATGTTCTAATACATTTTTATCATCTGTTTTTTCAGGCCACAAAAGAAGGTACCTAAAATGCGCCTTCCATCAGCTGAAGAAATTCGTAAAAGCAAAGAAATTCTCCTTCATGACATTGAGAAAAAGCTTCGATTTAAAGATGATACTCCACACTTTCCACATCAACAGGTATTCAGTCGTCTTTGGCTCTCCTGCTCCGATTCATTTCATTTCTCGAATTACAAGTTGCAGTGATTTAGTGGTGACAATTAGTTGCATAAAAACATTTTTGCCAGATTTAGCTGAGACAAAAAAAGGTGGGTCCTGATTTATTTATTTGATCACAGCCCTTTTACATCCCCACTTAGTTCGATAAGACTAACCACTTTAGTTAGGCTGGCTAAAATTGGAAAACATTCGTTTGTGTTTGTGTCAAACAAGTTGTGAATTTGTTGTAACATTAAAACAGAAGCTGACTTACTCTGTGCTTGAAGTGATGCTCGGTGCTACGATGGATGGGGTCAACGACACGGAAGATTACGTTACAAGTAGCAGAATCGCAGGATGCCTTTTCATTGGTTGTAGTGTTTCATTTTACCCAAATACAATACTGCTATTCTCTTATTGGCTATCGTGTAGAGCATTTCTTCTTTTTGATTGGTTGGAAAGTGACAGGCTCTAGGACTCCAGCGGAGACGCGCTTGTTTTATAGCGAGGCGCTACTGTGTTGCGGTCAGAGAAATATTGGGTGACCAACAAAAGACATGAGTGACACTTAAGAGTACTGCAACATGTAGTTTTAGGAATTAAAGTTAGCAGTAAATGCACAGATGTTTTAAGGAGAGGTTGGGTCAGGTGCTACAAAACGTACCTGTCATACAAAAATAATAGACCTTCTCTGATTGGCTAGAAGGGTGAGCCTTTCAAAAAACCTCAAAAGGGAATATCAGAAACTGCCCAGAATCTGGGTTATAGGAACCTTTCCACATATTATATATCTTTAAGTTTCATACTGTAGCTTTAAAAAAGAGAATATATGACTGAAAAGTGCGACTGTGGTAGCAAGGCTTTTGCCATGGTTAGTAACTTTATGAAATAATGTGTAAGAGTAAGTGATATTTGTTACATGGTGCAAAAAGTTATTTTAAAAAAAATTTATTATCAAAAAAGTATCAAACTTTTATTCCAGAAAAGTGTGGACTGAAATAGCATTTAATAATAATGATCTGAGTTTTAGGGAAGAGGATTAGGGCCATGGGTGAAAATGTTATTTGAGTTTTGACTTTCTTTTGCTTCACTTCAGCAGAGCATCAGTTTATCATTTCCTCCTGAATCATTCATGGTTGTTCATCAATGTGTGTCCGTGTACTGTAACTACATATGCATGCTAATAACAATAGATTGTGTGTTATTCCATCAGTTTATGTTTGTGTATACAGTTTGCATTTCCCTGTGAGTGTTCATCATTCATACCTATCCTCTCATAGAAGCTGAGTAATGAGGGGAAAACAGCGAGCAGACCAGTTGGACCAAACATTCCTGCTACTGTCATTAACTATTATGAGGTACAAGGATTTGTCCGTCTCAAACCCTGCCTTGCTCGAGGCTCTATGGGTTATCATATTTTAGACCAGGACTATGAAACTTTAGATATTAATTAATATCCCCAACCAAGCATTCAAGGACCTGTTATAACCTGCACATACGGAAGTTTGCAGCCATGTCTTCCGGGTTTGATTTCAGATTTCCCAAAGGTCAAACATGAGGAACAGTCCTTCATCACTTTAATTTCTGAATGAACTTACCAACCTGCATTTTGTCCCTATATTTCACACACCAGGTTTAGAAATTATGTTTTTCAGTTCTTCAGTTTACCTCTTATCTTCCTCTGTTCTCTGTTTTAACGTCCTGCTTATTTTGTTTTGTTGGTTGAGTGACATGTAGTAGGAGTAATACCACTACAGGTTTTGAAGCCACAGTCTGTACATTTTTGTTTTAGTGATTTGAGTTATGAATGAATTGTAACTTTCTTACCACTGTTGATAAATGGTAAACAGATGCACGTTCTCTCCGTATTCCTGATTTTATCAAGTCTCTCCAAGAACATTTGTTTCTTATCACATCATGTTAAGCTGTGCAATGTATGCATGTTTCTGTAGTCACCAACTTACAGGGGAATGTGGTGTAGGCCAAAAGACAGGTGGTGCAAGCAACGTTAACTGTGATGATTTCTTTTATGTCTCGTCTTTCCTTTTCCAGGAATACAAAGTATCCAGTTTTGAGCAGAGGTTAATGAGTGAGATTGAGTTTCGTTTGGAGCGAACACCGGTAGAGGAGTCAGACGATGAGGTGCAGCATGATGATGTCCCCAAGGGAAAATGCATTGCACCCATTTTTGACAAGAAACTTAAGAACTTTAGGGCCATGGAAGGTGGAGCCGTCACGTTTTTGTGTAAAATAGTGGGAATCCCTATTCCAAAGGTGAGAGTCACTGCTGTGCAAGTGAGATCATATTCTTTCACGTCCACCCCTCAAATGCAATATTTACATCCATGTATCTCATCAGGTTTACTGGTTCAAGGATGGCAAACAGATCTTAAGGAAGAATTTCCATTACAAGAAGATAAGAGAAGGGGATGGGACATGTGCTTTACACATAGACTGTACAACCAATGATGATGATGGCAACTACACCATCATGGCAGCTAATCCACAGGTAATATTTGACTCAGTTTCCTGCTCACATTGTCAACACCTTTCTTTCAGCTGCAAGTTTTGATTTCACTGTATGTAATGACAAATCAGGGACGAATCAGCTGCTCGGGTCACTTGATTGTCCAAACTGGCCCCCCCCGAAACCGACTGACACCTATTCACTCTCAGAGGTGAGCAGAACTGAGTGTGCTGTGTGTTCACGGGGAGTCAGTCAGTTGTTGGTTTTCCTTTCTGACAATGACAAATACCCCCCTGTATTTAGCATTTGGAAGCTGTGTAAAAACTTTTAATTAACTGCTTAAAAACCGTTACTGTTTATTGATGCTAAATTAGAAGGAATTTAAGTGTTGTTATTATTATTCTTTTTATTATTGTTGTTGTTAATAGTCTTTGTCACGGTCCCTGATAGTATTTTAGTTCTACTAAAATCATTACATTAAGGTGTGCTCTGCTCACCTATTCGTGTTGTTAGGGTGCGATCCCGCATACAGGAAGTTGAAGGTGAGCAGACCCAGGAGCGCTTTTTTCGGCCTCACTTCCTCCAGGCTCCAGGTGACCTACTGGCCCATGAGGGAAAGCTCTGCAGACTGGACTGTAAGGTAGGCAGCAGGTCCTGGTGTGAATACGATCCTTGAAATGCTGCATTTTTGAGTCACCTTGTCATGAATCGTTTGTGTTTACCAGGTGAGCGGACTGCCCAACCCAGAACTGATGTGGCTGATCAACGGGAGACCGATCTATCCAGACCTCACCCACAAGATGCTGGTGCGAGAGAATGGTGTTCATTCTCTGGTTATTGACCCTCTGATGCAGAACGACAGTGGACAGTATACCTGCATTGCAAGCAACAAAGCAGGCCAAAGCTCCTTTTGTCTGGAACTGAAAGTTGTGGGTAAGAAAAAGCTACAGTGATGAAGGAACTACTGGGAAAAGCTTTACTTCACACTAGTAACTACAGCAGAGTTACCTTTGGGGAATTTGCATTTTGTATTTTCTAACTAGAACAAAAACTGTAAAGGTAATTTGCACCTTATTAGACCATATCACTGACCTGGTCTGAAAAAGTTGTCTTATCAGTTTTTGTGACGTTTCACTGAGCCATGCTTCAGGATGATTGAGGGAAAGAATAAATTACTCATATCCAAGTCGATAGAATACTTTAGAGTGACTTCCTGTGTCCAAATCATCTGCTCTTTAGAGAAAGAAATGAAGCACCCTCCTCAGTTTGTGGAGAAGCTGCAGAACATGGGTATTCCTGAGGGAGCTCCAGTCAGGCTGGAGTGTCGGGTGGTGGGTATGCCCCCTCCAGTCATCTTCTGGAAGAAAGACAATGACTCCATTCCTAAATCAAAGGACAGAATCAGGTTAGTGAGACTTCTGAGCCTCCTCCTCCTCCTGTAACTCGCTTTAATTGGGAGAAGTTCTTAATCATATGTTTATTTCAGCATGACCCAGGATGCCACAGGATATGTGTGTCTACTTATCCAGCCAACAACAAAAGATGATGCTGGCTGGTATACAGTGTCAGCAAAAAATGGGGTTGGAATTGTATCCTGCACCTGCAGGCTTGATATCTATGGTAAATATTGTGTATAGCGGTGTAAGTATCAGCTTTGTCCAGACAAGGGTCTCATTTCAGGATGGCGCTTTGTGTAGTAATAGTAACTGTCTACTGCACCTTGGCAGCACAATGGCATCAGGGCATCCCTGCACCAATGAAGAAAACTCCTCGTACAGGCAGCCGCTATGCAGCTCTGACAGGCCAGGGGCTCGACATCAAGGCAGCCTTTCCCACATCAGAGACCAGCCCCATCCTGTTCTCCAGCTCCCCTCCTGAGGTCATGCTGGAGAGTGAGGAGCTGTGAGCCATTTGCAAACAGAAGGCTGAACGGAGAAAGACGACTATTAGCAGATTGTCATGTGATTTGCGTGATGCATTTGAAGCAATACACAGAGAACAAATAGTAAAAAGTGCTGTAATGTATTAAAGCTTTCAGCGCACATAGCAGGTTTGTCACCATTCCTATTTACTCAATATAATTTATAACATGAAAGTTTCACATAAATGACAAATTTGCAAAGTCTTACTTCATGAGCCATCAGTGCAGTGGAATATTGTCTCTGATAGGTTTGAATGAACGACATTTGTTACGTCATATTTAGTTTCGCTGGTGAGGCTGCTGTTGAATGTTGGTTACGTTCTTAATTGCTACTCCTATAGTCAAAGTGGTAATAGCGCCACGTCTTCTTACTGAAAATCATATATATGTACCTTTACTGGTAGCATTAGTGTCTTTTAAGGTTTATTTAAAAGTGAATGTTTGTTAATATAAACATAGACAGTCAAATGTCTACTGATAGCAAGTTGAGCTTCTTTGAACAAAATTATTTCTTGATGTCAATCACTGGTTCACTTTTTTGCACCACGTTTTTTATGTGCATGCCAATTGATGATGAACATTTACTGTAGCTTGAATAAACAAACACACTGTGTCTGCTCCAGTCCGACGAATATTACGCTGCTAGCTGAATTTAACTGAATCATTTTATAGTTGAAACACTGACAAATCTTCTGTGATTTCTTTTGTTTTTGAGGAGAGTGAACAACAAAAAGACTGCTAACACTTTGCTTTGGCAAATGACAATAACTTTAACATTAACGAAATGATCAGTTTGGAAACATTTTGAAGAAAGGCTTGACAGCACATACTCAACTGATGTAAAGTTGCACACTGTAAAAATAGTTTTGTCCTTCTCAGTTAATAAAATTATTTTATTCAAATTAGCGATGTTTGCTTTTTTATTATAAGCGGTATTGCATGCACAGTGCTAAATCAGTCGGCTTCCTTGTCACTGCTCCATCCCACCTGATGATGTTTACCTCATGCTTGACATAAAAAGTTATTTATAGTGGAATATTGTAGCCATTTAACTGGGTGGTTAAATATCTGCTGTCAGTACAGAGAGCTTGTTTTCACTGTGCTGTAATCAGAGCCCTGTTGGCTTAAATTAAAAACAAATAGGAAAGTACAGAAGCCAATTAAGCATTGCTAATCAGTCCAATTAGACAGGAAGAGAGTTCAAACAGGCATAAAATTACATTCACCTTACGTGACCTAATTATACCCCGAGCCTCATCTGACCAGCTGCCAGACCTACTTGGTAAGTAGTGGGTGGTGTTTGTGTAGCAAGTGGTAAATATCTGAAGGCTTTAAAAAAAGGGTTTTATTTATTTAACATGTTGAAAGCTTTAATTTGAATTTCTACTTTAAGTTATTACACTTGTACCTCACTAGTACTAAATACTGCAATGTTTTAAATAATGTTTTATATTTTGCAGTGCAGTGCAATGTGTCAATATAATAACAGCAGTACTGCATTAAATGTCAATATAGTCCACATACTTAGAAACAAAGATATTAGCACAGTTGCGATGTCTTTCTTTTACAAAGTTAGCTTATTCACACTGTTAGTTTAAAGGGAATCTGGTGATGATAATCAGATTTGCACAGTCAAACAACAAATACAGAGAGAACGCTCTTTTACACTTTCTCCTGGACTGAAACATACGCTTTGCACCATGATCTCCATTTCTCCATAAGGAGATGGGGATTTATGAGAGTACAGGTTTCTGTCAGAGCAGACGGGTCACTCCTCAGTAGTGACATATGGCTTTTGACAGGGGGCATGGCTCAGACAAGCCAATCATGTGAGGGGCTACCAAAAAAAGAAAGAAAGACTGACGATAGGGAAGGGACAGGCCACGTCTCAGACAAGGCCCTCAGACAAGACAAGCAGCAGCTGGTAAACTACGTCAATCTGTAATCAATGAACCAACTGGTAGATGGGATTATATGCCTAATTGCACAGCTAACCAGTCCATCTCAAAATGACCAGACAGCATCAGCTTGTGTGCATGACCCAGTACTAGAGATGGGTATTATTCTAGGCCTCTGACGGTGATTAATCATTCATAACCTGCCTCCAACTCACAGCCCCAAGCTTTGGGTTTGTCAATACACAGGCAGAGGAGTTGCATGTCGTTCCTGACAATGGATGACAAAGAGGACCCCAGATATTGAAGCAGCAGAGGTGGGAGGAATATTCAGGGCTTTAAGTAAACTAACAATGAAGTCTCAAGTATTCCTTAAAATGTATTTAGGCAAAAAGTACATTTACATTTAAAGTAACATATTGTTATATATTATTAATATTATTATTATCGTTGTTGTTGTTGCTGTTATTAATGGTTCATAAGCCAATTTCATTTTGTAACCAACCATGTCTGAAGTAGTAAGTACAGCGTTGCTTAATGTTCATAAGAACAGCAGTTCTAAGTTGTATAAAATGTGAGTGTAGATTTTAATAAAATAAACGAAAACTGCAATTTCATGTGTGCAGCTGAGAGACCATAGTTTGAATTTTAGAGTAGAGCAGAAGTGAATAAAACAGTAGTAGTAGTAGTTTTTATGTGGATACGGGTAACAACTGGGTTCTAGTGTTGGCAGATGGGAAGGACAGACAGACAAATTATTCTGTCTGTCTCATTTTCTCGGACCAATACACAGATCAATTATTTATTTCACATGTGGCTACATAAGAAAGATTAATGCATCCCACATACTGTGATTCATTAGGATCTTTGAAACTAGTTTTCCTTCCAGATATAAAGAAGTAGATTTTCCTCGGGAATATTTGTGTACCAGTACACTCAAAACCCCCGATGGTGCAGTAATCTGTACACCATCTTTGCCCATATTGTTTGAAAGCCATAATCCTCTGATGTGCTGTTAAAATCCCTCAGGTTAAAGACCACACTTACACTTCTCTTGCCTCAGGCTAATCTCAGATTATGGTTATTATCACATGGAGACAAGTTACATGAGAAGTGAAAGGAGACTTTTTACGGCTTATGTAACTTAATAAAACCTAATTTATGTAAAGACAATGGGATTCCACATTTAGTTAATAAATACAATTATGAGACTATTAATCGCTATATATGGATTTATTTCTAATATTTTATATGTTAAAAGGAGGAAAAAATGTCTAATATTATCACTTTTATTATGCATATTGTGTGTCTTTCATTTATGTAAAGGTTATAATCCTTTCTTTGATACTGAATTCTAAATTAGATTAAAAATAAGACACTGGCTCCAATGACTCCATGTTAGCAGCAGTAGTGTAAAGTAACTTTATTTCTCTAATATCTGACGGTATTTGTATTACTTCATTTTGTTTTAATTGGAAGCATAATTAAGAGCTCAGTTTGATCTTACTATTACTGGAAATGTATGCTTAAGAGAGACATACAACCTTAGCTTCTTAAAAGTTTGTTTGCACCATCAGCTGTGGTGAGTTTAGCTACCAGATGGTAGACTTTGGTGTTTGTGACACATGGCTCTGAGTGATGCCACAGCCAGATAGCCCAGCCCAAGTTAATTGGAATTTCATTAAGGTTTTATTGTGTGTGTGTGCACTGGGTGTGCTTATATGTGCCTCAGTATATATGTGTATGTGTGTGTGTGTGTGTGTGTGTGTGTGTGTGTGCTGAAAGTGGGTGTGGGTGTTTATGAATCTGTATGGGTGTGTTTCTCTATGAGCAATATTGGGAATGGGGGGAGAGGGCAGGGACTCCACCTGCTGCCACCTGTTCATCTACTCCAGCTTATAAAAGCTGCTCCTTCATTGTCTCCAGCATCACAGACACCTTGGACTCTTCAGGCTGTCCACTATCAGGAGTTTCTGATACATATTTGGACTGTAACACAGAGGAAACCTTTGAGGAACCCTGAAGCTGAAACTGGAAACATCATAAACTCAGATAGGCCTTTCTAATCTGACACTCATTTGGTTCTTCACCTAAAAACCATGAAGTCCCGCCGACCAAGCTGCACCGACTCAGGATCAGAGTCCTCGGAACTGGACTCCAAAAGCCCAGAGAAGTATGAGACTGTCACAAGGCGGAGGATGGCTGCCAATGCCAGAGAGAGGAAGAGGATGGAGGGTTTGAACACAGCTTTTGATCGTTTACGCAAAGTGGTCCCGCAGTGGGGCCAAGACAAAAAACTGTCCAAGTATGAAACTCTGCAGATGGCGCTGAGCTACATCATGGCCCTCAACCGGATCCTGACAGACACCAAGAGGCATAACGCTTCTCACAGGCAGTGGCTGGAACTGCAGTTTGACTGTGTGCAGCCTGAAAACTACCCTTGCCTCATGAGGTATGACTCCACGACGGGACAAGAGTACATCCACTCACCCTTCTCCTATCAGTATGACAGACATCAGGTCCACACATAAAACTTCTGCCGTTTGTAAATCATCAGTCATGTTGTTGGATGTGAGTGACAATGTGAAAATTTTCCTCCAGTAGGAGATAGTAAATACATATGTATTGCATTATTTTCTCTTTGTATTTATATAGTCTTTGTATGACAATCAAAACAACTTCAGTTTCAATTTCAAAGTCTTTGAAGTTATTTTGCTAGGAAACCCAGCAATGTTGAGCAGTTTTTTGTTCAAAGCATAGTAGCATCATTAAAATGACCATTAGATTGTACTGAAGATACGAGCAATAGTGTATTTTTATTATGTGGCCCCAAAATGTTGTGCAATTTTTTGATGGATTCTGAGAAAATCATTGTGAAAATCATCTCAACTGCATAATTGAACTCAATATGTAAATATTTTTTAAAACATGTTTGTAGTGGTAAAAAATGGATGTTGTTTTTACACACAGACCTCTACTTTGTTGAATCATAGTTTTGGATCAAAAATTAAAAAATATTTTATGAGAATTTCTCCTGTTGTTTTCTCTATTCAAAAACTGATAATGATGATGATGATAATGAAATGTGGGATTGTTAATGTTTATTTATATGGCATATGATCCACAGTCTCTCATTGCATTCTGTGCAGTGCAGTTTGCAGTTCAGTATGTTAGTAGTAAGTTTTAGTTTGATACAGATTTTACCTACGCAAAACAGTGATTATAATAATTTTCTTTCTTTGTCAGAATATATTTAATATATAAACTTGACATGATCAAATTACCTAAAGTACAAACAATATACCATGGAATATTTGACCATGTTATTTTCTAATTTAAAAAATGGCCCGGCCTTTAAACCCTTATAACCTCTCGTGTCTTCTTGTGTGGTAATAAAGCATGGCTTATCTCAGAGAGCAAGTCATTTACAGCACATTCTTTGTGTTCAGTTCTCAGTCACACAGCAGGAGTGATGGCAGGTCATGTCTACTGTGCTGCCTCACTCTGCACCCTGGGGAATAAATCATCCTTTTGTCTAGAGCTCCTGTGTTCTGAGATAAGACACAGTTACGTCAATCGGAGAGCCATTGGCCTTTTTGGGATCTTTTCTTTTCTCATTTAAAAATGTCCTATACGAGCAACAGTTTTTTGGATAAAAAATATTATACCACATTTCTGCTACAGGATCCAAATGGATGTAGAGATACTATTTGCCAGGATGCCATATGATCTGTGACCGTTCGTTGTTGGAGCTGCAGATTTGAATGGAAGCCGCTGAAAAGTGATTGTTACAGTTTGAATGGTGGCACAAGCCACAGCAGATTAAGGGAGCCGGGGAGCCAGATCCTGCCACGGCTTGAGCAAGGGAGTAGAAATTAAACTCTATTGTGTTTTAATAGCTGTATGTAATTGTTCTGTTCAGAGCCAGTGAAGCATGAACGCCCATAGCTGGACCCAAACACTATACATCTACAGCAGTGCAACATGCAGATGAACATGCAGGAGGTAATAAAAGGAATGTTTTCAAATAATCTCATACTCTACAGACTATATCTATGCTACTGTCTGTTTGGTTTAATGACAGGTAGCTGCATTAAATAATCATGAATAGATATGATTCATCGCTATATCTAAAACTGCTTAAATACACTTGTGACAAGTGTTGCAGGGGCTTGTACAGCTGGTCACGATGAATAATATGCCATTATGAATGATTCTGTGCTTATTAAACACGTTCTGACAGTTGAGGAATCAAAAATGAATAGATGGCAGATTCAAATGTGTGAGACCATAAGTGACATGGCAATTATGCTCTTCAATAATTAAGTCACCAGTGGTAAACTGTTATTGTCAAAAGATAACGGCCATGTAATTTAATGATTTCCTCAACAGGAGCGCATTATTGAATGAGTTGTTAATCAACAGTTAGAACAATGTGCTCAGCATGGAAGTAACTGAGAGGTTAAAGCAAATTTAAAGGTCTATTTGCTGCTGAATTATTGATGTTCTCTTTGCAGAAAATTAGATATGTTATATTGTAGGAATCCTCACTACAGAAACCGAAAAGATTTTTTTCAGCTGTTAAGTGCAGTGTAGTGTTTTAAAGAGGATGAAGCCAGTTAATCTCATTTTTTTCTTGATGACTTCACTTTCTTTTACCAAAATGTCTTTTTAAAAAAGTAAATATCATGTACACCAAGCCATTAACAACAAGACATACTGCTAGCGTGTTTTAACTGCGTTCAATACTACAAAAGCTCCAAGACCAGCAGCTCCTCCCTCAACAAAGCTTGTGTCATCCACTCTTTCCAGCCATCCCTCCAGCAGCGGTTCAAAAGCTTCGTTCACTTCTCTGCTTCACTTTTCTTTCCAACCTAAGCACCAGTGGTCCACAGAGGAGCACACTATGAAGAGCCTGAACAACCGGGCTGACAGCCACCTGACTGGGCAGGTGGAGTGCGAGCTGGACAGCATGGGCAATGGGGCCTGGGTGAACCAGGGCTACTGTGGCTCTCCTCCACCCCTTCCCCGAGCTGTCAGCACCATCTACAATCCTCAGCCCCTTTACAAGGGCTCTACAGAGAGTATGTATAAACTGGACACCCCCGGCCCATTCCACCACCCGTCAGAGGCACCACGATCCACTGAGAAAAGCCTGGTGAAGAAACAAAGAGGCTGCTGCTCATTCATCAAAGGTAAGAACACGTCCAGCTGAGTTTGCCAATGTATTTCTGCTTTAAGGATCTAATAAACAACTAGTTACATGAGGCTATTAGTATTATCCAGCATCCCCTCTGAACCTAAAACGTCTGTGAACCATCTTGGCGAATGAATAATTTAGGCCTGTTGACAGATCTTTAGTTGCATCTATAAAATTACATGCATAATAAATACAGAACTAGTGTGACAATGATGTTTCCTGTAGGCTTGTGGGGCACAACTTTGACCGAAAACACCTCAGACAACAAGGAGCTGTTTGTCAGAACAACGATACGGGAGTTAGTGGTCTATCTGGTGTTCCTGGTTGACATGTGCCTCTGTAAGTATCTGATTCTACCTTACACATTTTTTTGCTTGCTGTTTTTTGTAGCAGTGTTTGTTTGTCTGACAACAACAAATGTTTTTAATTAGTCTTACACTTTCTAAATACGATTTTCTTTCCATATCAGAAACCTGTGTGACCTGTGCAACACTGTTCATGTACCTTATGTTAACTATTTGTTTTTTGCTTTACATGTCACGTTGAAGCACTTAACAACTGGCAGGATGCTACTGTATGGGGCACTTCGAATTGTTGATTTATCATTTAAATCTCTCTCACTGCTTTATTGCCTAACACAAAAGCCCTTTCCATTCCTTCCCTTGAAAGCCATTTTCTAGATGAGCATCAGGAGTGAAAGGAACATGAGCACTGATCTCTTGCTTTTTGGCGATAAGAGCATTAGGCCTACCCCATTGTTGCTTTGTCAGGAGTAGATTTACATTGTTTGACAAGTTATTTGCGTCAGAGCAGAATGCTTTCTCTTCAAACAAATTATAGATCTATTTGACTTATCTGTCCGATAATAAATAAATGCAGGCAAACAAAATGAGACATTGCTTCTGAGTTGTCTTTCACTGCTAAATGAAGCAACGAGAGCAGAGCTCTGCCTGAACAAGTCCCAATAGGAATAACTGATTTATTTATAATTTGATTATGCTGTCTTTCAGTGACATACGGTATGACCAGCTCAAGCACTTACTATTACACCAACGCCATGACGAACCTGTTTGTGAATACAGCCAGCTCAAGTGGGGTTAGTTTTCTGTCCATTGGCAGCATGGCAGACTTCTGGACTGTGAGTTTTCCTTCATATTTACTTTATTACCAGAGTAAGATTCTTCTGTGTGCAGTTCAAACTGAATTAACCCCCTCTTTATTTTAACAGTTTGCCCAGGGCCCATTACTGAATGGCCTCTACTGGACTACATGGTACAATAACCAGTCCATGGATCATGGGGACCAGTCCTTCATCTACTATGAGAACATGCTGCTGGGAGTGCCCAGAATCAGACAGATCAGGATCAAAAACAACTCCTGCATTGTCCCCAAAGATTTCCAAGGTGAAATAGTGGGATGTTATGAAGTTTACAATGAGAAGAAGGAGGACGACCTTAGCTTTGGTCTCATCAATGGCACTGCGTAAGCCACTTTCTGTGTCTGTTACAGAAACACTGTTATCGGCAAGAACTGCAGGACAGTTGAGTGTTTGCTTTTGTGTCTCTGCAGCTGGACATACCACACAACGAAAGCAATCAATGGCTCTTCTTACTGGGGCCTGCTGGCAACCTACAGTGGCGCAGGATACTATCAAGATCTGAGTCGGACCCAGGACGAGAGTGCTGACATACTGGGAGAGCTGGCGAACAACCTTTGGCTGGACCGTGGAACCAGAGCCGTCTTCATCGACTTCTCTGCTTACAATGCGAACATCAACATGTTCTGCGTTATCACGTAAGAGGCACATTGACAATAGCAACACTTGCAGTCAGTACTGTTGGTTTGGTAACCTCGCATTGCTTGATTAAAGTTTTCTTAACTGCTATCAGGTTGGTAGTTGAATTCCCAGCTACTGGTGGAGCGATCTCTTCCTACCAAATAAGAACAGTCAAGCTGATTCGCTACGTCACCCGCTCGGATTACTTTGTCCTTGGATGTGAGATGGTTTTCTGTTTATTCATCCTTTACTATATTGTAGAGGAGATTCTTGAGCTTCGAATACACAAGTTCACATACTTCAAAAGCATCTGGAACATACTGGATATTGTTATCATAATAGTAAGAAAATTATATTCATATTTGATTCAAATGTCAATTTACCTAACTTAGGTATTATTAATAATAATATATAAAATGTACCTAACTTAGCTTGGCCTCAATATTTCCCTTTTCCCAGCTTGCCATTGTTGCCATCATATTTAACATATTCCGGACCGTCAAAGTGGACAACTTGCTTGGTCAATTGCTGCGTGACCCTGGTATCTATGCCGATTTTGAATTTCTGGCTTTCTGGCAAACACAGTACAACAACATGAATGCTGTGAACTTGTTCTTTGCATGGATCAAGGTAAAACACTGACATCTATTATCCCTAACTCTTTGTAGCTCTGTAGTTATCCAAAATAATAAGTGTTTTCTTGTCCTTCTAGATTTTCAAGTACATCAGTTTTAATAAGACCATGACTCAGCTGTCCTCCACACTGGGTCGATGTGCTAAAGACATTTTGGGATTCGCCGTAATGTTCTTCATTGTCTTCTTTGCTTATGCTCAACTTGGATATTTGCTCTTTGGGACAGTAGTTCAATCCTTCAGCACCTTCACTAAGTGCATGTAAGAGACGTTGGAAACAACATTCAACATTAAGATTCAACTAGGATGTCTCATTCTGGGCCAATTAGTTATTTTTACCATTTTTTCCTACAGTTCCACACAATTCAGGATTATTCTTGGAGACTTTGACTATGATGCCATTGACAGAGCTAACAGAGTTCTCGGGCCAATCTACTTTGTCACCTATGTGTTTTTTGTTTTCTTTGTTCTGCTGGTAAGTTATTTTGCTATTTAAAATGTTTAGTTTTTAAAAGATTAACTCTAATTTTTAAAAATTTCTGTCAAATATCTTCAGAACATGTTTCTTGCCATCATAAATGACACATATTCTGAAGTTAAGGAGGAGCTCGCAGCCGAAAAGGATGATCTGCATATTACCGACATCATCAAACAGGTAAATGTTATCAAATTAATTTAAAATATGTGTGAGTAGTGTTTTATTTATGTTACAAACCATATGTTTTTGTAATTCAGAGCTATATGAAGACATTCATGAAGCTGAAACTTAAAAAAGAGAAAATATCAGATGTGCAGAAAGCACTACAGTCTGGATCTGGAGAAATTGAATTCAAGGACTTCAGAGAAACTCTGAAAGGGTAAGTGAAGATGTGTCAAAAATGAGAAACAAATGCTGACTGTAGTATTAAATGTATGTATGTAGTTGTAACCCTCACTATTCTTTTGATCTCGCAGGATGGGACATACCGATGAAGAAATTTCTGCAGCCTTCTCACAGTTTGACTCTGACAAGAACCAAATTCTAGACAAAGATGAACAAGAGAGGATGATACAAGAGCTAGAGGAAAAGAGGGTTTGTAAAAGCCTATACGGTGATAGTGTATATACTTAATTCAGATCTTCCTGATTTGTATAGTGGCAAATCATAACAAAGGTCAGATCAAGAAAAAATAGTGAATGCAAAGAAAGATCTATTTTCATGACGGTTTTCCGATGCTTTTTTTGTCAGAATGCCCTCAGCGCAGAAATAAATGATCTTGGAATGAATTATGGGAAAGAATTACTGGAGAAGCCTCCTGCTATCTCTAACGAGCAGAACAACTCCAGTCAAACCACTGTGGATCGGGAACAGTTTCTAAGGTGGAAGAAGTTTTTATGTTTAGCTTATGAAATACAATGGAAAAAAAACATGTTTTTTAATAAAGACCTGAATCACCTCTCTCCCCCGACAAAAGTCTGACCAGAAAGGTTGGCCATCTGGAAAGCTCTGTGGAAGACATCACATCCAGGATTGAGCTGATCATGGAAAAACTGGCATTACAAAACAAAGCTAAAGGAAATAGAAAGGTAGGCAACAATTATGTGAGTATGGACACGTTAAGGATCAACAGATCATCGGTGGACACTATAGTGAAGCTTTGCAACATTGATTAAAATAATATGGGGGACAGAGAAAACCTTTTGTACTTAGGATTCCTTTACAATGCTTTCTTGGCTAATTACTAAATATTTAATTTTTATTTACCCATATCCAGCACGATGACAGTGATACGAGTGTCCTGGTTTGTGTGGACAGAGGGCCGAAGGCTGAGATGTCGTCCTTTAGGTCAGAACTTCACATTGATTCCACATATGACTGTCGTATGTGATAAACCTCTAAGAAACAGGATTATGTTATGTGGAAGTCACTCAAAAAATAATGTTATACAACTTCTCACGTCAAGTAAAGGTTCTTCAAGGTGTACAGACAACAAACTGACACTGTTTACTACTTTAGTAGTTTCTAATGCCAAAACATGTTTAGATTGTATACATATATTATGAAATTCTTTGCGAATGATGTTATTGTACTAGTGCTAATTTCATAAACTAGCAACAATTGAAATTCAGGTAACTATATAAGACTATTATATGCTGTAGACAATACTCATACTGGAGTCTAAAGATATTTGTGTAATATAAATTTAATTCAAAAGTAGGTTAGCAAAATAAAGTCATGCCTATTTTAGGTTTATTTTAGGCAGTGCTAATGTCATAGTTTATTTTCTTTTTGTCATTTAATGTTCATAAGTATATTATATTACAGTTGCTTGATATGTACGCTTGCTTGCCTTTGTAATATGTTAAATTATTTACATTTACATGTAATAAATAATGAATTACATAATATACAATGCATTATTAAGCTAATCTCATTTAAAACAAAATAACTGACTGACCCGATCTTGTCGTTACTCAGGTTTCAGATTTTCCATCATTAATGTATAGTAAACACATGCTGTCTGGTGTGTTTAACAAAAGAATCATTGTTAAATATGTAATTCGTAATATAACCTGAGAGAACATTATTAAATTGCAGTAAATGTATGTCTATGTAAGCACATTTTATCATCTAATAAATGTAATAAGCAACCAGGTTCAAACCTCTCATTGAAGTGATGTACAAGTTTTTCACATTAAATGAAAATTAATGAATTCTTTATTTTTACACATTGTCTGCGTTGTTCAACCTGTATTCATGTCATAACAGCCAATTGCCATTACATTTAACATCTTAAACAACAAATATAGTACAATGTTGTAAGCGTGCAGTTCGAGCTGAAACATCTGCTTTCTGTTACATCCTTTAATTGGCACACAAACTTAAAACTGGAGAAATCGTCACTGGAAAACTTCTAGGTATACAATGGAGCCTTCCTAAATAACGCAGTTTAATATTACCAACAAATCAATTAAGGCTCCAGTTTCATAAAGTTTAACGATCAAGGTTTGTATTTACACTCTCAGCCATGACTCTGTTTAGTTACATACTCGTCTGCCTCCTAGTACTAATTATTTTACATGGAGTGTTGATACACTGTACAAATGGCAAATATGCAAATACAATCCAACATTTTTGAAACAGATCTGTGAGAAATTCCTGTTGCAATTTGTGTGTGTATGTGTGTGTGTGTGTATGTGTGTGTGCACGTGCATGTGTGTGTTTCTATATATATATATATATAGGAAATATTTTCATATATGAAATGCAAATAATAGCAATGCACTGAAGGGCTTTCTGGCCCTCAGTTTGATGTGATATACTTGACAAACCTCCTCTCTTATATGGAATTAACACAAAATTTCACCATTCCAAGTGACAATAAGCCTGAATTGATTGAAGTGATTATAACACAATATTTTGAACTGCGTGAAACATTATTAATACAGTTAGGGGCTGGGTTTTGTGCTAAATTAAGTCTCTTCACAAAAACTCCCACAGCTGTTAGAAAGTATAAATTAACTGTAACTAGGTCAAGATAAGGAAGGAAGAAATTATTTAATAGTCAATATTCCTCTAGGAAACCAGCCCCAGAATCAGTGCACAGTCAGTTACCTTTGGGAGTTAGGTCTTTACAATATTACCTTCATACACTGACCATGTGCTATAGCCTTTTCTTTGAAACAGGTTTATAAATTAGTCCAATCTAGGCTACATTACCTTGTGAACTATAATCCATCAAAAGCCTGCAAACAACATGCAGGTCACTCAAATAAAAACATGAAAAACGTAAAACATGTCTGCTTCCAAAGTTGTCTAGGTGAAAATCCCTTTGTACATAAACTTTACCCTAGAGGTACCACCCCACACTGAAATCTCTATTAAAGCCACAAGTGTTCATACAAATTGTTTCTTCGTTTATACTGAAAAGATTCACTATTGCTCCAGGGCATCTTTTCACAAAGCGTTGTTCATCAATACATCGAAACAGGACTGAGATTCCAACTATGAGCTGAAGCTAAATCCAGGCACCCGCTTTTAGAAGGTTGGTTGATTCGTGAGGCACAGTGCAGTTTATAGCAATTCATGGTGACCAATTATATTCATTTGATCTGTGCAACACGGCCATTACTGTAGGTCATTTTAGAAACTGATTGAAGTTAAAGGACTTTATTTAATCACTGTGGGACAAGGGGGTGGGATAGCATATACACTGGCTTCTTCCCACTCTTTTTGGGCAAACACTTTTTGTTTTTTTGATTTTCATATATCTTTTCTAATATTCGTATTGCTTATGTTCAAATAGAGTTTCAATCAATCAATCTGTATGAAGTCTCAACATAAGCAGAACAAGTAGTACAAGTAAATAAACATTTGATAAGTCTATAACAAGCCATTAATTAGAAATATAAAAAAACGTTGGCAATCTGAGAGCAGATATTGCTTTAATTTGATCATTGAAAACAAGGTTTCTAAGGATTTTCGTCTTTGCTCCAGGGAGCTGCTGGAGTAAACCAATGGCTTGTATTGAGTGTGCTTTTAGCTTTACAAAATAACCCAGCTGTACATATTTGCTCATATTTTGGATGTTAGAGGGTCACCACCTGAAGAACCACACTGACTGTTTAATGTTTGGCCCTTAGGTCAACGTACTGATTGTGTATTGAATTTGATAGATACGTTTTCAGTGACCATACTAATGCAGCTAATCTTCTCTAGGTGAGGGTATTCATACGGCCAAACGTTCACTTGGTTCGTATGTCCTTCAACATCTACTTGACATACAACATTGGTTTGGCTTTACTTCAGAAGCCCAAGAGCACTTTTCCATTAAATAAGTATGAATTATTTTCAAATTATCCCTTATAAGTTAAATGAGTTTTGAATGTAATCTAAAAAAAATGTTGTCTGGTTTACTGGCTACAAAGGCTTTGTGAATGTTGCCCTGCCTTTCTTTTTATTTCTTCCTTATTTTCATTTTCATTTTTTAACCATTGCAGCCGTCTAGATAAAGAGGTGTTGTGTGGTCTAAAAGGGCTGCCAAAATCCCCTCGTTATAACACCTAGTTTAGGGCCAGCTCACTGCGTTTGATAGCCAGCCATGCTATAGTTGGACATGACTGGACTGGGAGCAGCTGCAGCCTGGGCTGATGGAGATCCAAAGCTTCCCATCCAGGATGGTGACTGGGACGGCCTGCAAACATCCCACAAACACATAAAAAGTTTGACTGTTGTGATCGTGTACAGAGATTGGCTGTGTTGTTAAATAAACGATTTTTCAGAGAGACAGTGTTCAGGGGGAGGTCAAGTTAGCATCAATCTAAATTCACAGACATGTAATGACTGATATAAACCTACTGACATTTAACAGACTAGTTCAAGGAAAGGTTTATTATGTGTTTACTGAAAATATGGTACAAGGTAAAACTCACTCTACACCAAATCCTTGCTGGTTCCAGGTCTGGCCATACATGTTGTAGGAGGGAACTTGCCATCCATTGGCCACATACTGCCCATACTGTTGCTGTGGATTCCCATAGAGCTGGTTCCACTGTCCCCATTGATTGTACTCAACCTGAGGGACACCGGCAAAGAGAAATAGTCCCAATTGATATCACCTTTATGCAGAATCAATAATATTACAAAATAATGTAAAAAGTATAATACCTTTTTAATAAGTAAAATTATTTATATTTCATATACCATTGAATGGCATATATTAAAAAATTGTTTCAGCCTGCAAACATATCTTGGGCTTTATATAGTTTCAATTTATACAGTACTGTACAAAGGTCTTAGGCCAACATTGGAGTGTTATTGGTAGTGCTATTATACGATATAGGCCTGGTGGCTCAATGGGTTAAGCGTCAGACTGGGATGCAGAAGGTCACAGGTTAGAGACCCCCGTCTGACCCAGAGCCAGACACACAGTGCTATATTTATGTATTTATTTATTAGTCTCTTTATTTTAATACAACCGGAAAAGATACACAAATATGTTTAAAAAGTGTGTGATTTCCGTAGAGGAAGAGGTCGGAAGAGGTCAAGAACAAAAATAGGAGTGGATCTTTAAACAACTTCAATTTGAAGGAATGAAAACCAACTTTTGTGTTTCTAGTTGATTTAATGTAAATACTGAGAATTAAAGACAAATGGCCATTATCACATTGCTGAAAAACGAATCCAACACTTCTGCACAGTATTCAATGTTTACCAGTTTTGGCTAAAAAACAAAAGCAGGATTCTGCTAATAGCAATAATCCAAGAGTGTTGCCTTATATTATGAGTCACGACATTAATCACTGACTCCCACATCCCCTGTTCTAGTCTAACTGGAGGTCATGCCTGTCATGCATTTCTTCGCATCTCTCCCTTTATTTCGTCATCTCAAGTAAAAGAATAAAAATGGCCACAATTCAAACCTACCTGCTGTGGATTTTTTGCTATGTCAGGAGATTCCTTTCCCCAGAAGCATTTCACTACGTGTCCTTCAATCACAGTACCATTTACTGAAACAATGGCATGGGCAGCACTGTCATGGGTGGAAAACCTTAGAAAGAAAACATACACACGTTTATCAAGCAGAAGTAAGTCAATTCAGAACTGAGCTAGGTAATTCTTCATCAAGATAAAGACTAACTGTAAAAAATTAACACTGAAAATGAGTCTGGTATCAACTGACTTGTCCTTGGGACAAGTGTTTGGTTGACATCTAGGGGCCAAATGCTGCAATGGACTGAGGCATTACCTGATGAAAGAGTATCCTTTCTCCGGGAACACTCGGATTTCCATTATTTGACCAAAAGGTGTGAAGGTCTGTCGCATTAGATGTTCTATAGCAAGCAGACAGAAGTTTTTTAGGTGGCAAATCTATTTTAGGATGGTGCACGGTAGCTAATAAAACAACATAGACATCTTTTGAGGAGATGACACTTGCCTGATAGTCCTGATTGGATCCCTCCACAGTAGACTGTACAGTTCTGTGGACTGGACTGACTCAGTACGTCGTCGAACCTCAGCTGCTTTGAGACATCTGACATACAAACAAACATTTGAGAAACATACCTCTAATAAATGTTTCAACCTCATAGTAGTAGTAGTAGTAGTAGTAGTAGTGGTAGTAGTACCGTAATTTCCGGACTATAAGCCACTACTTTTTCCACTTGCTTTGAAACCTGCGGCTTATTCAGCGGGGCGGCTTAGTTTTAACGATCACCAGGAGAGCAAGGAAGGGTCAGGGCGAGACAGACAGTTTGCGCCAGGTAAGGAGAGGGGGAAAAAAAGAGCCGAAATGCAGTACAAGAACGAGAGTGAGACAGACAGTAGGAGAGCGAGACAGTTTGCACCAAGGAAGTGTCCATGCACACACCTTTATTATGGAAAATAAATGGAGAAGTGCACATGATGCTGCTTTTAAGTTAAAGCTGGACGGCCGCATGATGATGAAGAGGATGGCGCAACGACGGAAGAAGCCATTAAAAGGTATTTGATTCCTACACTGACGAAGTGGTGGTTTCACAACGCAGGAAGAAGACGAAGACACAAGGATTAATGACTGACTTTTCTGGTAAAGTAGGCTGGTTATTTTGATACGGTAAACGGCCACGTTACTGAACCAGAACCTTAGCGGCTTATAGTAGGGTGTGGTTTATATATGGACCTATCTGTAGTTTTCCCACATTTAACTGGTGCGGCTTATAATCAGGTGCGCCTTATAGTCCGGAAATTATGGTAGTTATGTCATCTGTGACAAAAGGATATACACTTTTTCCCACTAAATAGAGAATGCTCTGGTAAGGTGTGGTCAAGTAAAAGTAAAAACCTACATTTATTTGGCTGTTCTAGCTTAGACAAATGAACAGTGAGGTACGGTCACATTAATAATGCTGAAGTCATAGTTCTGCCGTAAAATCCCACTGTCCAAGTTCTAGCACTGAATTTCTCTTCAAAGATTGATGCTAAGCCAGAAGATGCTATGTTTTTACGTCATCTTTATGTTTAAATTGTCTACTTTTGTATTCAATCTACGATAACATTAATAAAATTATAATTTGTACAAAAAATCTAATGAGGACAATTAGTGATTAAACCTGTGTGGGTATTCAGTGGGTAGGGTAGGTAAGAGGTTAGGGCCTCTAAAACTTACTCTCCTGGGAACTCTTCGGAGCTGGTGGTTTACGTGTTGCCCAGTTGGTCCTGATTTGCCGTCCTCCAAGCCACTGCCCCCCCATGTTAATGATGGCATTCTCTGCATCCTAAAAAATTCCAATAAAATACAGTTATGATTCTAAAATCTGGTACACTGAAAATTGTGGTGATAAACAAAAAACTACAGAACATTAGATGAATTCAGATGTTATGACTAACAATTTATATAAAGATTAATTATATTTTAACTTCTATAAATCTTTTAAAGTGGGATAGTAAGCAGAAAATAGAAATAACCTTCAGTCTGTGTTCTTGCACTGGAGCCTTACCAGTTTGTTGTAGAAGGACACAAATCCATACCCCTTTGATTTGCCTGTCGTCATGTCCTTCACAACACGTGCATCCCTGGAAGGAAATAACCAACTTCAGTGCATTTTTAGCTAAAACACTTCAAACTAAAAGGAACCACGCAAAACACACTGAAATCTGAATCCTTTTTCTGAATACTCTGTCCTACATTAAGGTATATTAGCTACATGACCCTGGACTGAGGACTGACTCGAAATACGTCAAAGCAACACAAACAAAAAAAACTGTACAAATACATGCAACTTATAAGTGTTTTAAATATGTTCAGATGTATTAATGGAGCCTTTACTCTAGAGCACCACTTTTTGTTCACTCTTCTCAACAGTAGACTACTGATTTAAATTCACAAAGGAACAGATTATATGGGTTACCATGCATTTCTTAAAATCTGATGTTGGTGCTCTTCCTACAAATAAAAATATATAAATAAAATCAAAAGAGAAAAAAGGAATTAAAAGGCATACATGGCCTGTTAACAGAATGTATTTTTCCTGGACAATTCTTTACCACCAATATGGAGTACGGGGAGCTGCAAATTTTGAGAAATTGATATTTTCAGAAATTTTGGAAGAGGACCATTACACTACAAACAACACTATGTAAAACAAGATTAGACAATTTTACATAGAGGAAGACACTGAGTATTGGAATTTGCTAATTTAAGCTAGATCATGTTAATACATAGCATCTACAAATGAAGACATATGGAAATAATGGAATAAATAGAGAAAAAAACTACATCTGAGTCTCCAGAGTGCACAGTTCCTTGCTGTTAGCCTTCAAGCTCCTTTCCAATCCTATGAGCATTTCTGTAAAATAACCAAAGTGCTATTACTTCACTGAGACGCACATCTAAAAGCTGTTCAGGTTCATACACACATCCTACAGTTTAGTGATATAATGTACAGTTTACTTACCACACCGAAAATATAAAAAATAAACACACACACGCACACACAAACATAGGCTAAAAGCTGTATTAGCAGTTATAAAAACAAATACACAATGCACAAATTACAACCAAATAACTGCAATTAAGTACTCGATTTGACATTAAATGACTTTGTTCAAATTACTAATAATGCTAATGTTTTAAAACAAATAACTACATAAAATTGTAAATGGTTCTGTCCATTCTTTTTGCTTCCACATGATGCTTAAAAGTTTTTTGTGCCATCATCAACTATGTTTACATGCACATAATATAAATATGAAGCAGTTTTTTCTAAAAACTAAGTGGCCCTGTTGACATTTGACATTTTTGCCAGTTCCCTGGCCAGACTTAAACTGGAGAGGTGTCAGTTCATGGTCGGCCCCTTGACCCCTAGGATAATAAGTCAATATTTTAATACCAACACAACCGAAACAGCCAGAGATCAGATGCAAACTGTCGGAACAAAACCTTCAGATTGTCAGCCGTTGTTTAAAAGTCATCTTTCAAATTTAAGTTTTACAACTTAGATTATTTAAAGTTAGTCAGTTCCCATGTTAGATGCATGTAAACATGGTCAGAGTTTGTTGTTTCAGGAATAAGCTTACAGGGGTTTATAAAGAAGTACTTTAATTATGCTTGACTTTACTCAATATGCATAATATCTCTAAAAACCATCCTATGCATAAACATATTTTTAAAACTTACGAGGTTTTTCCAAAGGGTGCAAATGCAGCCTTGACATCCTCAGTGGTAATCTCAGGGCTCAAATCACCCACAAAAACATGGAAGTGATCTAGAATGACAAAAGAGACAAAAAAGGAAAATATTTACTAATCTAATGGAAACTCTGATTTAATCAGGTGAGAAAACTAACAAGTACTTACTGGACGTGTCTTTCTTCTGGCTACTTGGAGTGGTAGCCCAATTTACTTTAACCTCCTATAAGCAGATAGTATTTAAAGTTATAATACAGAACAACAAAAAATTAATTTTCTACATGCGAAACGAGCATGAGAGAATTTCTTAAGAAAATACCTAAGCTTACTTCAAGTCAGTCAAGTAGCCCTACCTTTCCTAAGATCTTCCTCCCATTCATGGCTGCAAGGGCTGCGGCAGCATCTCTGTGTTCAAAGAACTCCACAAAGCAATATGGGTCATTGCTTGTATGCTACAAGGGACAGGGTGAAATATAGTTCAAAAGGCTGTATGAAACAATATTATTTCCATCATATTCATATTTCAAAACGGCAAAGTCTATATTCCATCACTGAAGGCCCACAATTATAAAAATGTTTTAGTTAAAAAAACATGGTTACAAAGCCACCCTCCTGTTTTGAATGCCTGAGTAGGTAAAAGGAAAGACACACGGGAAGCTTACAAACATAAAATCTTGGCTGCTTACCTCTGTGATCATTTTACAACTTTTGCAAGATCCTATCTGAGTAAAGAGCTGCAGAATCAAAATCTCTGTTACATCTCTGGAAAGGTTCCCCACATACCTGGACGGAAAATAATAAAGAGGTGATTTTGTGAAAGCTGTAACTATTTTCTCAAAGTAATAACTACTAAGTGCTACAGATCGCGAAGCTTATTCTGAAAAGCTTGTACACAAACTTACTTCGGGTATAATGTTACCTTATAGCTTCTGACGGCGAGTTATTAATGTCACGTTATTTACATTGACTAAACCGAACTGACGCTACAAGCTGGCCGCACGCAACAGCTAACTTTAGACAGTTGCCGCCGTTGACATTTATCTAACAAATTCCATAATGGATAGCACATGACAACGACTGATATCTATTTTATCCTAAATCCACTAACTTGATGTCAATTAAATATAAATTATTCAACACGATATGTGATTTGATACTATTGACTAGGTTTTTAAATGCAGTGGGAAGCTAAGTTAGCCACCGTTTTCAAACGACGACGAAGCTAATGCTACTCAACGACACGATTAATACGCATACAATTACTTACAGGGTTCTGGGGTGGCTATCGTCATCCATGTCCTGTACCGACACTCACCAGGACAGAACACGGTAGTTACTTGTTGTTACTTGTTAGTTACCTAACGTTAGCCGACTCTGGGGTACGCTGTTGACTACTACACCTAGCTGACTAGCTTAAGGCTCTGAAGCTAGCGTTAGCGAGCCGGGCGCCAGGGGCATACGTCACGCTGGGAGTCCAGAGAGCGTCCGCGCGTGCGTCTGCGCGTGCGTCTGCGCGTGGGAAGATAACATTACACCGCTGTGGTTTGTGGAAGGCAAGAACAACATGTTTACAGTTGCAATTGTTGGAAATTAGATTATTATTTGATTTCTATGCTTCTCTGTGTTAATAACCTCCAATGACCATTGTGATAGTTGGTTTTATCACATTTGGCAAAGAAAGAAAGTATTTGATAGGGTAGACCTTTATTTTTGAAACGAAAGAGTGGGCTTGTTTTGATGACCGGCGGTGAGCGGTCACAGTGTCTCGAACGCCGGGGAGCTTTCTGTAATCTGAGCTCAGGGGTGCATGAGCTCTCTTGTGTGCGCACATTACACATTCGCGATTTGATTAACAAATTCGGGTTTACAATTTTGTTGTCCTTACTGTACAAGTGGTGTAATAAAATATAGATAACGCTGAAGAATGTATGGTATTAAATATCGAGCATCTGTTGGAAGCATGTATAGCTGTCTGGCACAGTGTCTTTTTGATACTTACACTGGGGGGATCCAATAGTTTATGCACATGGTAGCTTAGAGTATTATGTGCTTTTATTTTGAAGACGTTTTATTAACCAATGTGTGATTTATTCTGTGTTGATATCAAATTATCTAAAAACCTTTTCTTCTGTCACATTTCCCATCAAGGATTAGTTTTTCATTTTTGGACTGAATAACACTGAGTGGGTAATACGTGCTTACCAGATACATTCTATCAGTATTCGTTGCTGTGCAGAAGGCAGAGATGCCCCTTAGTCCTGACATGCTAATATAATTGAAGCATGTCACAACATATTCTGGAAATAAAGTCATCACTGAATAAAGCGTGACATATCACTGGATTAATGAGACCAGTGACTTGAAGTGTCAATTATTTTATCACGCAAGACTAAACAATGTAGAGCTGACTGGAACCTTTCCTCTCAGCAAAAAAAACCCACACAAATATACATGTGTGTCCGTAAACATATCTAGAAAAAACTTTTTTCCTCCTCTATTTGGGCACACAACTTAATATTTTATACAAATCCCTAAAATAAAAAATATATAGTGTGGACCTTCTACAAACTCCTGTGTGAAATAATTTGATGATAATCACGCTGTTAATGCTTAGAAAGCCCAGCTGTGTTACACAACTTTTGCTGTTGTTAATATTTTGCATATGGCCTGATTCCTGTTAAGTGAGGATTCATTTGATTTTACGAGCATTTCAGTTGTAGTGTGAGAATCAACTGGCCCCGTCCTGTGATTAAGGAAGATCTGTCATTAGAGGTGTCACTGTGCCCACTCTGTATCACACCACCACAGTTACATAATTGTGTACCAAATAATGGCAAACCCAGACTGAGTTTCCTTGGACAAGATTGATTATGTGGGAGTCTGAGCACAGCTATTTGGGGAGCCTCTTGCGATGAAAAAGCTTGGGATTCCCTCGTCTGATAAAAAGAAACGTGTTCATCACAGAGGTCACTGGGGAGGGGGGGGGGGGAGTGAAGATTTCCCAGTGTCAACAGGAGAGGAGAGATTATCCACAGCTGCACGAAAAAAATCCTGGATCTGGAGTGGGACTGCCTGCGGGGAAATGAAATGCCGAGCAGAGGTGCGCTCAGTGTTTATGCTGGTATATGGACGGGGGTCTGCGGCATAACAAGTTTCAGAAGCCATGCCGCCGTATCCAGCGCTGTCCGCCCCCAACATTAGCCCTGCTATTTCGAGAAACTTCCAGCCCACTTTTCCACGTCACTTGAAGGAATCTTTAAAGCGTCCGTCGCCCGTATAAAATGTCTCAGTACTCGACAGCCAGCAACGTGAGCGGCATGAAGACGCAGTCGCCGACGATGACGATGGCAAATAATGACAACGACCCTCTCCCGCTCGGATGGGAAGTAAAAATTGACCCTCACACCGGTTGGCCCTTCTTCGTGGATCACAACAACCGCACGACAACCTGGAATGACCCGCGACACGACTCGAAAAAGGTAAAAGAGCGGCGGGGGAAAAAGTTGGCTCGTGGCCGCCGGCGGCACCTGTGCGGCGGCTCGTTTGGCGTCGAGTCGCGCGGGGGTCTGCGCTACCGTCGCCTCTCGGGCTGGTGCGCGGCGAGAGCGGCAGAAGCGCCGCGCTACATCATGTTACATTCATCTTGTTGACTATGGGCCTTGTTGGGCACCGCCGCCTCCCCCTCACGCGCAGCTCACAGGCTTATTATAACGGGTGATCAAGTCCGTTATGCTCGCGTGTCATGATCTAACAGCGGTATTACTCGGTGACTCACCCTGCAGTATGTGAAGGCTTCCTGCGAGGAGCGTTCACTATTTTAATAACGCGTCTTTAATAGCAAGAAGAAAAAAAACAAAACACTGCGACGTCCAGCTCCTATTAAACTTTTTCCCTTACATGGATCGACGCAAGTCCGGTTCGCCTCTGAATGACCGAGCCGTCGCTTTGTCCTGTTCAGCTGCATTTAATACATGTGGTGAAAACGGTGAGGTCTGCAGAGAAAACCCGTGGGCTGAAGTGAGCTCCACAGGCTGCCAGCTGGTAATCTCTCGTCTCAGGGAGAGACGCTGTTGTCCAAAGTTAGTGTCCCGAAGAATCTGCTAGAAAGACACAGCTGTCGGGGGATAAAATTGGTGCAGTAGTGCTGGCAGTGTGTAGTGTCCCGTACAGAAATGGCAGAGGGCAAAAGGTCGTTCATAGCTACTTCACTACTTTTTATTAGAGAAAAAATGCCAGTGGCTACTATATTAATGCAGCTTTTATTCTGTAAGCCTCTGAGTTTATTTAGGTGCTGGAGTTAAACTTTCACCACTTCCCACATATATCATTGACAGAGGGCTGAGCTATCAGTAAACCTGTTGTTTGTACTCCACCAGAGCAAGTGTCTATAGTTGTGTAATGTTTAATGGAAATTTGCAACATGATTTCTCCTTATCTGAAAGCCTCTGCTGCTGTTGTACTCATACAGTGCACCATCAAGCCCAAATAACAACTTACTTGTTGTTTTTTATTATAAATATCATCTGCGATTATCAGTGTTTTCTTTTTTAAGACTAAACCAGAATAGGTGTGGTCAAAGTTGACTGACTCAGGCAAGAAATCCACCTGTAGTAATGCCTGAAAAGTGTATTCAAATAATAATTAAAATCTTGGCTCCTTCTTCCTCATGGAAGTTGTCGAGCTGCACAACGTAAAGAGTTCTCTCTCACGACAACATAATGGCAATTAGCTAATAACTTGTTAGTTGAGGGGGTGTGCCAAACTATTGTATGTAAGTCTGGAAATTTAAACATGACGTCAATCTGATTGTGAAGCCAAATATCAAACACTAACACAGCAGCTGCCTGACTGCACCAAAGTTAATCAGAAGTGATTTTTATTGTCAGAGAGATAATACTTTTGGCATCACCCTGTGGATATGTCACATTTGAACCTTTGCATTTATCTACACTGTTTTCCCAGAGTCCTTCTTTTCTAAAGATGTAAATAAATGACTCGATCAAATAGTCAAATGTATAATCAGTTGTGATATGACCCAGTAAATATATCTCTGTACTACCGGCTGTGTTTCAGGTCAGAGAAGTGTCAGCAAATGGACCTAACATACCACCGGAACCAAGCCCTCAGGAAGCACAGAAGATGTTTGTGAGGGAAATGAAGCACCCCATTTTACGTCCAGGTTACATCCCTATCCCAGTTTTTCATGAGGGGGCAGAGCTGAGACAGCAGCAGCATCCATGTTATTCGTACATCCAGCCATCCACTGCACAGACTGTCCGGACAGACGGGCGGACACCTTCCCCGACAACAGGCCTCCACTGCAGGCCTAGATCACCTTTACATGGACCTTCAGACAGCTGCCCCACTGAGTCTGTGAAGGTCAGCTCACCTGTTTCACCAACAGCAGAGGTAGGACATGAGTGAATACTGTATGACCTGCACGCTGAGTTTCCAGATTGAAAAAAATAAGTCAAGTTTATTTATTTTCACTGTCTCAAATTGATCTTTTATTGTTAAGGTTTATACTGCCCCACATCACCAACCCTCCCGGCCCAGCAGCACTGGTCTTCAAGCAGGTTACATCCCTATTCCTGTGATCCATGAGGGTGGAGGAGGCCAAACGCAAGCACAGCCTCAGTTAAATCCTTCCGTGTACTCTCAGCGTGTCCCCTACCCAGAGCACCAGCAGCCTTTCCATCGCCTTCAGGCAGACGAATGGCCTGGCTACTCTGCAGCAATGCAGTCTCCCAGAGAAAGGGCTTCTCCAATACTATATCCACAGCATCGCGATACTGCCTCTGTTCACCTACCGCCTCACATTAAAAGCCAGTCACCCCTTATGGCACAGGTGTTGGGAGAAAGGCCACAGGTACTTTGACCTTCACTTAGGGTCTTCTTTATGTCTACAAATGTTTGATTTTAATGTGTTGACTCAGATTGTGAGCCATTCTGATGATTTGTTTTTCATTTGTAAGGCTCAGCAACATGTCCTCACAAGAGACCCGCCCCAGAAAATGGAGCAGGAACAACAAAGCTTGCCGCAGAAACCTGAAATCACACAGCTACCCGAGCCATTGCACACAGAAGCTGACGTCCCAAAGTCTCCACAACCTCAACATTTCCAACAACCTCCACCGCAGCAACCTCAGCAGTACCAGGAGCCGCAGCCGTACCAGCAGCCGCAACAGTACCAGCAGCCGCAGCAGTATCAGCAGCCGCAGCAGTACCAGCAGCCGCCACCTCTCACATCGCCACTGCCTCAGCAGCCTGAACAGTTAATGCAGCCACAGCAACTGTTTCAGCAGCCCCAGAAACCAGAGCAACCACAACAACATACATCGGACATCACAGTTCAAATACCTCCTAAACCAGAGGGCCAGGACGTCCCTGCTCTTTCTCCCGAGGTCTCGCCTGCTATGGTAGAGCCTGAACAAGCCTCTCAGTGCCCAGTCCATCCAGGCTTGATGAAGGTACAGCAGATAGTCGAGAGGGTGGCTAAACTGGAGCAGGACGTGAGATGTTTCAATGGAAAGAAGAATGATAAGAAATACTTGTTACTGGAGGAACTGTTGACCAAAGAGCTCTTAGCGCTGGACTCAGTTGACCCAGAAGGTCGTGCAGATGTGCGGCAGGCAAGACGGGACGGAGTCCGTCGTGTTCAGACCATACTGGAAGCACTGGAGCAACTGGACGAGCAGCCGATCAAGCCTGCTAGTGACACCATGATGGAAAGAGACAACTATACACAAAAACAAGAGCCTAGAATGATCACCAAGGAGAATGTAGAGATGGCGAAGGAAATATCGTAATCGCTGCACAGTTCGTAATGAAGAGGAGAGAATGATAAGCTGCTGTATTTCTGATAGTGAA
>JAUMHF010000007.1:4085029-4139858 GCA_032359275.1 Microctenopoma steveboyesi | reverse complement strand
GAAGGAAATATCGTAATCGCTGCACAGTTCGTAATGAAGAGGAGAGAATGATAAGCTGCTGTATTTCTGATAGTGAACATGTCTGCTCCGGCTAACTCTCCTCCTCCTCCTCTGTCTACAGCGTTTGTGGAATTTGCATGCATTGATTACCCGTTTTGGTATTTCCTGCCATTCAGCACATAATGGATGATAGCTCAGTGCAATCATGTTTTTCAAGCCAATGTTGTTGCCTTCTATGTTGTGCCAATGTCTTCATTTTAAGACAGCTGTTATGAAGGAGGTGTGGACAACTATTTCTAGTCAAATTCAAGTTTGAACAAGAGGCCTTTATCAATAAACGGAAGAAAAGTAGAAGTATTTTCTTAAGAAATGTTATATGTAGTTGCCTTTTGTCTTGATCCAATATTGTATAGAGCTTTTCTTAAGCTAGTCTGCACATCCGTTAGTACACAAGTGTGAACTGCAGAAGTCTGTCAACAAAAAAGCATTTCCTGCCCTTTGCCACATGGCCATGTTGGAGCTGCTTTGTCACACTACACAGTAAATATGTTTATTATATGCTGCTTTCTGGGTGCATTACTGATTTGCCGTCCTTGCACTTTGCCATCAATGAAATGTTACACGCTGAGATATCAGCAGCACTTCATTCTGAATATACAGTTGTTAAGTTTGGATTGACGTGTTTGTATGTGCATTGGTTTACTTGTTATTTCAAAAAAAAAATATCAGTATTTATATCATCCTATAGTATTTTGGTACATTTATGAATGTTCAATGACAAGCGGAGGTGAGATGGTGGACCTTACTTGAGATGAGAGACAATCAGCACTCGGTGCTTCATCAGAATGTCCGAATGTTTATAACTACCAAAGCCACAATCTGTAATAACACGAACACAAAGCGGTCTAAAAGCCTTAAGATACTAACTGTTAGAACATGTTTATTTGTTTCACAGACAAAAATTTTAAAAGGTTCAAAATGACTTATATCACTAGCTTAATTGTTTGTGTAGTAATCTGTCACTATGATACAGTCATAAGCCATTTGTAGGGAAGGGCCACAGTCACACACACCTTTTCAAATTATGGATTGTGGCTTAGTGTTGATCGTGGTTTATAAGTAGCAGGCTGATTTATTGTTGAAAGCAAGTCAATCACGTTGGTATGGTTGAAAATAAAAAGTATTTGACATGGATTGTGACTCCTGCTTGAGCTTCCACAAATTATAAAAGTCAGCAGTTTGATTATTTTCTGCTTATTCTAAGAGAATCTGAAATACTATTTGCTCATTTCAGCTGATTCACTATTTTCCAACACTTATTATCTTTAGTTTTTGGGTCAATACATAAAATATCCTATGTTTGCTATCTTCTAAAGTAGTTCATGTTTTGGTAATGTGTGACCATTTGTTCGCCTCCTTTGGCTGCAGTTCTTGACCCACTTTTAAAAGTTCTGGGTTAGTCTTCAATGGTAAAATTGGAAAGTTAAGAGTTATGTCTGCAGCTGCTCCCTTTTACATCAGGGCCCCACTGAGTCACAACTGAGAACATTTTTCTCACCTCATTCTTGTGTATGTGCAACACCCAAATATTGTATTGTTTTTTAAAATATATATACACAAAAACGACCCCAACTGTTGTTATTTATAACATAACTGTAATCCTGTTAAAATGAGCGAAGGGGTTCTTCCTCCTCCTCATCTCCTCGCTCTCCTCAGGTCGTGAATCTTGATGCAGAGTCAATACAGGAGACTGAATAGATTTAACACAAGTTTTTATTAGAGGAATATTCTGGAGATCATGTACTTATATAGATTCTGTAGGGAGGTAGTTTGATGCTATGGGCGGTGTACCTGTGCATCGATGATGACGGCTCAGTGTCAGGTCACGTGTCATTGTTTGGAGCAGGAAACTCGTTTACGTTTTGAGCGGCGTACACACAGCCGCTGCTGCCCGGGACACTTTGTCACCCGTTGATGCGTATTTGCCTGTGCCGTGTCCAGCATGAGTGTGGGAAGGGATGTTTCTCCAGTAGAAAGTGGATTTCTTTATCAATATGCGTAGATGTGGAGCAGACAAACCCGACACGCATCCAGCTGCTGCCGCCGCTGGCGCTAGCACGCTAGTTAGCTAGCCACCGTAGTTCACCGGGCTGTGGGAACGGAGCTAAGCGCGGCTAGCCTGTCGCTTTCTGGCTAGCTACAGTTCACCTTCAAGACGTGGGATCTGACTGATACCTTTACTTGGCTCCCAGGCGAGCTAGTTGCTTGTTTTTGTGTGTCGTAGAGGGATAACATGGAGCTGTTTCAAGCCAAAGACGATTACATTCTCCAGAGCGGGGACCGGGCTCTGTGGTGCAGCCGAAGAGATGGGACCATGACGGTCAAACCTGGTACGTACGTTACCGAAGGACCGTTTTCTGCGCTGCCGCCGGCCATTTACCTGAAACTAACATTTGGCCACATTACCCACCAGAGTCAAATCAAATAAAAGCTATGAATTCCTTAGCCTGTCTGAAAATGACACGTTGTCATCGTGTATATAAAGCACTTGAGCGGTTTAGTCTAATTCGTAGCATCTGTCGTTTATATTGATAATAAACATATAATTAACACAGTTTAGTAATATATCTGCCTTAAACAAAACCATCTTCCCGGTAAAAGAAGATGCTGACATGGTTGGATGCGCCATGCCAGTGAGTGGAAGTCATCGTCCTAGTTTTTATTTCGGGAGCGCCAACACCCCAAGCAGACAGCAGAGTTGTCGCTTCGCTCCTTTCAGCAAACCCCGAGGGACAGACCAGGCTCTTCAGGTCCTCTTTAGATCAAACAGCCTGTAAGGTGCTGTAACATCTGTAACGATCACGTGCTGTGACGTTACTGTACACATGTTTTCAATGAGAGTTATTATGAAACTATAAAAAGACAATGCTGATATAAAACAATAATGAATACCGGTGCAGATCAGCATGCCATGTACTACTGAGGTCTGTGAAGTGGCCCCTGACGTCAGCCTTAGTCATTTTGCAGAAGTAACTACTGCCACTTTGTTTGGTGGTTGTGACTAAGAGTTATGGTAACTTAGTGAATGAAATGCTGAACGTCAGCTAACGTGGGATAACTGCAAAACTAAGAGCAAAGTCGTGAGGGAAGGGCTTGTGCGTGTTGCTCTCTGTGTGAGCGGAAGTTGTTTGGCTGTGCACCCAGCCTGAACAGGGTTTTAGTTGCACCACTGTTTCATTATTTAATTGGAAAAGAACTGTTTCCACTCACTCCCCTCTCGGTTTTCACTTCACTCTCAAGCTCGCAGAATCTCCAAGCCATTACCTTTTCAGTGTGAAGCTGAGGTATTGGTTTTGTTTTGTTTTCGTGAGACTTTGATTGTTGGGCCCCCACAGTCACACATGGAATTTTTGGCCAGTGGAACAGGAAGAGTCATTGTTTGAGTTTGCCTACAGCTGATGTTCCCCACGCCCTTCATGTTGTGACAGAGTCTCCATTATGTTTAATCTTTCACCAAAGCTGTGCATTGCTGTTTTCCTTTTAGTGTTTTACAGTGTTTATTTAAAATATACTTTACATGCAGTAGCTACAAGACTGATGCAGATTAAGTCAGAGCCTTCCATGAATGGGTTGTCACTGCCTATACCTATGCTACAACTACTGCAGACATCACTAGTGGTTTACTGCGTACGAAAAACAGGTTAGAGCATGCAACAGGAAATCAGTCAGCTCTGACTGGCCTGTTATACATTCTGTTAAGTGAACTCCTAGTTTTAAGCCCTTGGTTTGAGTATTTAGCTGCTTCTCACAGGGAGTGTGCATATTTGCAAGAGAAAAGCTGTGTGCTAAACAAGCAGAGTGACCACCATATGGCTCCATTCTTGCTCATATGCCATTTTATCATCCTGGCTCCTTATCTGGCTTAAAGCAGATATCACCAAGGTGTCAACACTGTTGCTACTACACTGTTCTAACGTTTCATTTCCATGTTTTCATTTCAGCGACAGACCTGCTGTTAGCTTGGAATCCAGTGTGTTTGGGTTTGGTGGAAGGTGTCATTGGAAAAATCCAGCTTCACACAGGTAAGAGGAGAATAAGAAATCTTTGAACAGACACCTTCTTGCCAGGATTTTCTGTCTGAGTAAACTAATCTTCAACTACCAAATCACCCAGCGCTTAGTATGTATCTTACTCACCAGCAAAGGTGTAAAAAAATGTGTAAAAGCTCTTTGAAAGGCGTGTAGTTATGAAGAGGAGTCTGCAGGATGGCGATGATTCAAATGATGATAAATGTGATTTTGTTTACTGTGTGCTTCTGTGCACCTCAGGGTAGGACGGTGAGATTATTTCCACAAAAATCTATGAGAAATGATTGCATTCTGGTAAATCAGATATATTAAAATGATTTTAATATTTATTTACCAGATGTCTTGTGTTGCCTTATTAGAAAAATGTGTAGTTAAAGGCTGGTGCACAGCTGCTTCTTTCACACCTTTCGGAATGTGAGGAATCCTGCACCCATGATGCAGCTCCCCCTTCTTCCTTCTCCTTTTGGCAGATCTTCCTCTTGGCCTTGTATTAATTCGTCAAAAAGCACTGGTGGGCCATTTACCAGGCAACCATAAAGTCTACAAGATCACCAAGATAGCTGTCATCCCTCTGTCTGATGAAGAGCCCCAGGAGCTTGAGCTGGAGGTAAATGAGGGTGGGGTGGATCGGTGATCATGTACTTGTGTTTTAATTACAGTGTTGCATTCAGTCCCCCAGACGGTCATTATATCAGTATTTGTGAGAATCTCAAATTGTTATCTTATGTACCCAAGAATACCCTTGATGCGTCAATGTATGATTCATCCTGGCTGACAATGGAGCACAATTAGTTTACATTTTGAGTTTGTGTTTATTGTCTTATGAAAAACTCTTTTATTTCCACCCACACATTTACAGTGAACATTAAACAAACCTTAAATTGCTGCAGTAGATCTCAAAGGAAGCTGACTGTTGCTAAGATTTCAGTTTTTCAGGGGAACTTCATTGATGGTGAGACAGAATATTTTCAAGTGAGTAAATACTCAGGAGGACCTTTGTTCCTGGTTAGGCTTTTAGACCCCTCCCTCCTATACAGTGTCCTCATACTGCAGGATGATCATTCCACCTGTTTTGTACCTAGACGTCCTATAGATTATTCTAACTGTGAAATTGTTTAGGGTGCTAGTTTAAGAAAACAAAGTTTAGATATAATTGAGTACTGTATTGTTGTAGTTTTAGCTATATGTGCTGTAGTGGGTAGTATTACACGGTCTCAATTTGAATCTGATCTTTCTACAAGGAGGTTTTTATTTTGAACTTTAAACACAATTTAAAAGTGGTAAACTCAACTGTAACAACGGAAAATTAAAAGAAAATTCTAAATATAATTATCATGTTTTTAAGATTTCTACATTTGCCTACGTTTGATTGAAAATCCTCTTTTTCAGCTTTGCAAGAAGCATCACTTCGGAATCGACAAGCCAGAGAAGATTGCCCCGTCTCCTGATGAATCCAAGTTTTTGATGAAAACATTCAGTCAGATAAAATCTAATGTAGCTGTACCCATCAAGAAAAAGGTATTTTAATGTACACGTCCCACTTCCCGTTTTCTGTCATCTTCAAACCATGCACTACATTTCCCATCATTCACTCTTTTAAAGTGTTTGAGTCTCTCATGGGATTTCTCTTTCTTTTCTTTTTCATCCTACCACTTTTTCTATCTACCCACCCAATCCAGTATTCCCCTGCCTTCCAGGTCAAGGAAAACAAAGAGAAAGAACGGCTGGAGAGGCGGCTGCTGGATGAGCTCTACAAGATATTCATGGACTCAGATTCCTTCTACTACAGCATGACCTACGACCTGACAAAGAGTGTGCAACGTCAAGGAGACTCGGAGAAGTCCAGCTTGCCCCTTTGGAAACAGGTTTGAAGAGAAATAGTATCATGAAGTTGGTCTTACTGCCTCTTTTACTTTTGTATATTGCAAAGTACATCAGATTAATTGTTGCTTTCCATCTTTCTTAAAGGTGGATGATCGCTTCTTCTGGAATAAACACATGATCCAAGACCTTATTGACCTTAAGGTATCGGATTAAAAAAATGTTATTTTAGAATTGGAAAATAACCAAAGTTTGATTCTTTGACAATTGCTGACACAGTTGTCAGCTCAAAGAGCAATGCTGATCCTACTGTTGAAGTGTGTGTGTGTGTGTGTGTGTGTGGATACCAGTGCTTTGTCAGAGGAGTATGAAAATGCTCTGAGGATAGAAGAGATAACCGCTTCGAGTTATGATAGATGATCTACTTTGGATACTTAGTTCATGCAAATTGACCAACAGCTTTTTAATCTTGTCTTTTTGAATACAGGTCTCCGAGGTTGACTTCTGGGTGACACCAATCATCCAGGGATTTGTACAGGTGGAAGAACTGGTTGTGAACTACAACGAGACCTCTGATGACGAGAGGAGCAGCCCTGAGGCCCCACCACAGGAGATCACCTGTGTTGATGACATCCATCCTCGTTTCACTGTGGCTCTGATCTCCAGGCGGAGCCGCCACCGCGCAGGTACAGCAACAAAGTTACTGCCTGCATGTCAGAGAAAGGTTATTTATTCAGTCAATATCTGTGGGTTATGTTGTGTTTTTACCCAAACTGCATTGGATAACATGCTTTGATGTTGTCTGTGTGTTTATGTATTGTCCATAGGGATGCGGTACAAACGCAGAGGTGTGGATACAGATGGCCGCGTGGCTAACTACGTGGAGACGGAGCAGTTGATCCACGTGCACAACCACACTCTTTCCTTTGTGCAAACTCGTGGGTCCGTACCCGTCTTCTGGAGTCAAGCGGGTTATCGCTACAATCCCCGACCGCGCTTAGAAAAGGGTCAGCAGAGCTACATTGTCTTGCATAACTGCACTGACGTCTTTGGTCAGACTCACTTATTTGAAAATGCTTTGGATGCACATTTCTGATGTGTTTCAGGGGAGAAGGAGACCCAGTCTTACTTTGCAGCTCACTTTGAAGAACAGCTTAAACTCTATAAGAAGCAGGTGAGTATTATTTTCTATGTCTATGCAATTTCCATGCATCAGTCTTGTGTTAAGTTTGTTATATTAAATATATATATTTATAACTTCCTGACCGATTAAATGCTGTAAACTACAATGTGATTTTGGTAACTAAAAATGAATCACCACCTTCACTCCACTGACGGTGACTTTTAATATACTTGTACCAGCAGGAAATCAGTTAAGGAAATGTATTAATCAGATGTATAACGCTATGTAAACTATATTGCAGAAGGCTAAATGGTGTGTGTTATCCTCAGGGCTTAAGGTTAGCACTTTTCATTTTGTTCTCCAGGTCATCATTAACTTGGTGGATCAAAGTGGACGAGAGAAGATAATTGGTGACGCATTTCTCAAGCAAGTTCTGCTTTACAACAACCCAAACCTCACATATGTTTCATTTGACTTCCATGAGCATTGGTAAGAGAATTAATTTCCCCTGCAGTTAAATGTGTTCTCAAGTGTTCTTGTGAAATGTGAAAGCTATTCTATACCACAACACTTTACTTCCCTTTTTATGCTTCTTACATCCTGTTTCTTAGCCGAGGCATGAAGTTTGAAAATGTACAGATACTGACAGATGCCATTTCTGATATCATCACTGACATGAAGTGGGCTTGGTGAGTGTCTTGTATTTTACCACGTGATCCCTAGGACCTGACCTGACAACAGACAGAGACTCCCTGTTACTTTCCCTGATTAATATTGCTATGAAAATGTACAGTATGACATTGTCATTGTGTCTTTCTTTGTCAGGGTGGACCAAGCAGGAGTCATCTGCCAGCAAGAGGGAATCTTCAGAGTCAACTGTATGGATTGTCTGGACAGGACCAACGTGGTTCAGGCTGCTGTTGCTCGTGTGGTGATGGAGCAGCAGGTCAGATCTTTTCTTTTTCTAGATCGAGACAAATCATATATATATATATATATATATATATATATATATATATACACATTTCTAAAGCTGGGATAACAGAGGAGTTTATAAAAAGGTCTCGGCACGAATGATGGTCTCGGTCACAAACTTTGTGTTTGTACATCAGATTACTGGCATTTGCATGTATTTGCTCATCAGAGCACACGTGATAATAGCACAGCTTTGAGGTTTGTACAGCACCAAATTGCAAACAGTAGATCTTCTGTGTGCATTGACACAACCCTAGATTATAAACCCCAGATCTTCCCAACTTTCTAGAAATCCAGCATCGCCACCATATTGATTATGAATTAAATGTAATACCAGCGTAGTTTCAAAGACATAGCTCAGACCTTTTCTGCTGATGTACTGCAAATATGAAACCAAAGTGTACTCACAGTTGTAAGCACATGCCCATGGTAAGAAAGGGACAGAAATGGATTTCTGGTCTTTTCCTGCAGCTGAAAAAACTTGGTGTGATGCCCCCAGAGCAGCCTCTGCCTCCAAAGTGCTACAGGATTTATCAGATCATGTGGGCCAACAACGGAGACACCATCAGCAAACAGTACGCTGGGACAGCAGCACTGAAGGTGACATTCTGGTCTTTTGGACACATGGTCACTTACTCACAGTGTTTCAGTAAATGCAACACGTCAGATGCCAAGTGTCTAGTCAGCGGTGTATTTAACAGTCTGTTTATTTTTAGGGAGATTTTACCAGGACGGGGGAGAGGAAACTAGCTGGTGTGATGAAGGATGGAGTGAACTCTGCCAACCGCTATTATCTGAACCGCTTTAGGGATGCTTACAGACAAGCAGTCATTGGTATGGAAAAGCAGACAGATATGTACTGTATCGATGCACCCGTTCTCTCCTTGACTGACTCTTCTGAATCACCTGCGTGTACCTGCAGACCTAATGATGGGCTTGCCAGTGACGGAGGACCTCTATTCCATCTTCAGTAAAGAGAAAGAGCATGAAGAGAAAGAGAAAGAGAGCCAGAGAGGAGTTCAGGAGCAGGTCAGCCTCCTGCTGCAGACCTACATGCAGCTTTTGCTCCCAGATGATGAGAGGTTTCATGGTGGTTGGGCCCTCATCAATTGTGACATGAGGTTAGTGGTATAATAAGTAATGTTTGAACAATTTCTGAAGTGTTTCCAGTAGTTCCTGAAGGGCTCTTGTCATGACATAACCGTCCTCTTACTTCCCACCAGCCTCATTGATGCAACCAACAAAGACGTAGATGTTCTGCTGCTTCTGTCTGACAAAGCTTATTACATTGCTTAGTAAGTCTACTTGAAATTTGCCTTATATGTTTCTTTAAATAATACTTGTTGATTAATAAATAGTTTTGTTTCTTTTGTTGTAGCTACGACGAGGAAGCAGATAAAGTCAACCAATACCAGCGCCTCAGTTTAGAGGGTTTGGAAAAGATTGAAATTGGTATGAAATTAGATTTTACGGAGTAGTGAAGATCCTCATGTCACTCAGCACCTTCTAAAAAATGTTCCTCGATACCTTTTCAGCAGTACTTCTGTTGGTAATATTTCAGGCAATGAAAACACATCAGTAAAAGTGTCATGTGTTGTTCTGTTTTTCTGTGCAGGTCCAGAACCTACTCTGTTTGGGAAGCCAAAGTTCTGCTGTATGCGTTTGCATTTCAGGAATCAAGAAACAAGTGGATATTTTCACACACTGAGAGCAGCGACTCGGAATCCTGAGGATGACGGAAAAGGTAGGATTTAGTTGTTTCAATGGCAGGAAACAAAAAAAAGGTTTGAGGTCATACACGCAGCAAGTTGGGACTTATGTTGAGACATATTTCAGATACACTGCAATGCATAGCTGAGATGCTGCGCATAACAAAGCAAGCCAATGGACCAGACTTACTTTTGGTTGAAAAGAAGCTGGACAGGTGAGTAGTAGTATGTCGGTATTAAGACTTTTTCTCTGAGGAAAGCTGAGGACAACATACTTAAGTTGTATTTGTGTTCCAGGCGACAGAGTAAACCTCATGAGGATATCATGGGGATCCAGAACAAACCTGCTGATCAGGCTCAGGGCAGCTCTGGCTTGGCACAGGGCAAAAGCTTCCTCCTCAATAAGTTTTCCTCTCTTAATCAGAAAGTGAAGCAGACCAAGACCAACGTGAATATTGGACCCTTTAAGCCACTCGGGAGGCTGGGCACCTTCTCTAAGCCTGATGTAAAAGTCAATTTCCTAAAACCAACTATGCATGTCAACCTGTGGAAGTCCGACAGCAGTTTGGAGACATCAGATAACGCAGGAGGCTTGGGAACGCTAAAGGACATTAGGGATGAGCACTCTGAATTGTCGGACGACTCTGACTCCTATAATTCAGACCCAGAGCACCCGTGTTCTGGTTCTTTAGAGAACGTGGACTATGTGCTGCCCAGCTGTGGAATTGTAGCGTCAAATCCACGTCTTGGCAGCCGCTCCCAGTCTATTGGAAGCGCGGAGCTAAATATCCCATCCGTCATCCGGGTCACTGGCTGTGACGGAACCCAGGAAAGCTCCTCTCAAGTCAGTGATGACAGATCTCCTGGGGCCGCCTCGGTGGCTGAAGAAGCCATTCTGATTGACTTTGGTACTCCCATTGATGCATACTGCCACCAGTTTATCCAGGATGCACAGACCAAACCTGTTGAGGTGTTTGGAGAGCATCCACCAACTGGACTGGTCAACCCCCTGGTGCAGAATAAATCCCCAGCAGAGTCAGACAAGCAGCCAGGCTCCAACCCGCAGCATCAGAGGAAGGAGCCCCAGCTCCCCAGACCATCTCAGCTAGACGTCGAGTCCACTACCTCCAGTTCAAACCTCCTCACCATCCAGAAACCCAGCTCTGCGGCCTCAGGAGGCTCTCAGAGGAGCCTGGGTTCACAGATGGAGGGAAGCCTTGGTCCTTCGCCTGCTGACAGCAACGGCAGCCGAGTGGTATCGCCCTTTGCCAAGATCAAGAGCTCCATGGTCCAGGTGGCCAGCCTCACCCAGGCTGGACTCACCCAGGGTATCAACTTCGCCGTTGCAAAGGTACAGAAGAGTCCAGAGCCAGACGCTGTCAACGAGAACCAAGAGAGCGAGCTGAAGGCAATGTTTACACAGTGCCAGACCAGGATCATCCAGATCTAGTGCTTTTTCTTGTAGCAGTGCGATGTGTAGAAACCTCCTGTACGGTAGCGGTAGCAAAAGCTTGCACATAGCGTCACTACTCAAGATTTTCCCTTTAGTTAAACCCACCCATGTTAATGATATCCCTTGTACAGAAGTTACAAATATTTAAGTGAGCGCAACATGACAATGGCCATGTTTACATGCACAGAATTACCGAGAGCTCTGATGTTTCGGCCTAATTCATTGTTATGGTGGACATGTAGCTCCTGTCCCTTTTTGATACATCTCTTATGGGTGATTAATAACCTGTTCTTATCAGTATATTTCCTCCATTTGGAAATGCCAGTAATGGTGATACTATTACATTTGTGGTGTGGATGTCCTGGGGTGAGTATGAAAATGGGACGAGGTAAAATTATTTAGGGAAACCAGTGCAGTTTATACAGCAACCTAGCTGTGCATCCAAATGATGGATCGCTCCAGAAATGCTGCTTCTGCTTAATATAAAATCATCTATTCCATCATTTTCTAAGTGCTTTTTTTGTGAAGAAAGTTATTCTAGTTAATAGTACCGTAGGAGACTGAACTAAAAGACTGAGAGACTTAAGAAGACGTGTAGGGTTTTAAGGCATTTTAAACTCATGTCCTTCCAGAGTTGTGTTTGTGCATGTAAACATGTCGCTGTGCTGACAAGCCGGACAAGTTATTACCCACAATGCCTGCGTGTGAAGTTAAAGGTAACACCTGATTTTGAGGGGGCAGGTATAGCGTTACCTGCACGTTGAAAGACCAACCCCCGACTTGAACATGTATTGTGTTTCATCCTGTACGTGCAGGTCACTTATCGGCTTTGTGATAAAGACCTTGTAATAACCTTTGATTCGTAGCAGTTGTTGTACAATCCAACCAAATATATTGCGTGACTCCCGAAGGACAATTGTGCAACTATTACCCTTTGTATACCCGTCGGAAACTAGCCAGATGACAAACTGTACGTAGTTAACGTGTGTGATATCAATGTTGTCAAGTGTACCTTAGAAGATTCTGTAGAAATAAGACGACACAAGACCTTAGTAAGAGTATCCTGGTTGTTGATATGTACAGTGAGTATTGTATGTTTATCCGTTCCTCGAGTACAGCCTTCCCTTAAGCTTTTTGTATCGATGGCGGGGTGGCAGCTTCATATGTTCAGAGAGGTGTGAGCATCATAGATGACAGGCTAACCACGAATAACCAGAAAACTGCTGGTTGGAGTTGTTTTTGATAGATTTGTGTATTGAAATAACTATTCCGCTAATAGTTGCGCTGTTTAACTATGAGAGTTTTGTTTGGCGTGAGTCCTCAGCCAGCGTTGGACGTGGACGGTGGCGCGTTTGATAAAAACAAGAGAAGAGTATATAGTAGGTATATATGCAATCGCACCCATCCAGTTATTAGAAACACTGACGCTTTATGCACTCCCCAAACTGAAAGCATATTTGCCTTAACAGGGAATTGGTGTGGGACTATGTTTATCAGGTATTTATGGCAAAATCTACCTTTTGAAGTCCATTCCTACATGTTACATTTGGTGTACTGTATGACCGATCATGTTCAGGGTTACTGTATGTCATCTTGGGATGTTTCATGTCCTGGCACGTACGCACGTTTTCCATTTAAACGAGCGGGTTTTACAGATGTAGAGATGGTGTTGTACAGTGTTTGAGCATCCCTGCTGCTGCTGGTACTTAGGATTGCTCGAAGCTGTGAGCATTATGTCGTACTTGTTTTTTCATTGGCTTATTTACTACTAATTAGGTCTTGCACCCGTAGATTCTTAAGACTTCACAGTGATTTAGATACAGGAACCTGTTATAGTCATTCAAAAGCATTTACAATCAACCAAGTCCATAGTTTATGTCTTTGAGAAATAATATCCAGTTTTCTTTTCAAACTGACGTATCCCAAGATAAACTGTCATATATTTCATACTGTGTTACGTTTGTCTGTTTTCTGCATTCAGCTAGCTCACCAGCAGATAATATAGGGGATACCTGTATATTTCATCTGAATAATTTTGTTATCTGAGAGGGTACAGCTGCTTTGTTGGCAACTACAATTATTAGAAACTGCTGAATGTGTGCGGTGCTGCCAAAGCTTTGAGGTAATAGCTATCATGTAAAATTCTATTGCAGAGTATAAGTTGTCTTTTGGTTTTATTTAAACTTTCTTTGGGGTTGAATACACTGGAGCAGTTGTGAAGTAGAGCGTCTGTTAAGCTGAAAGGAACACTGATCCTCAACATTCCTGATAGAGACCACGATGCTTCGAGAGCTGGTGTCTAGTTTTTATATGCAAAAAGCTGGCGTAGTTATATTTGATCCTGTATTTGCTGGATGAGGTTTTTTCTACTTTCCTTTTGTTTTTACACCAAGTGCTTTTGCAACCACCCCTTTCTTCGCCGTCTGCGGTCGTCCTCCCCGACCTTTAGGATCCCAGCCCATGACAGATTTCCATGCACCTAGAGGTATCAGCATTTGATTTGCACTGTTTAAGCACATTTTCTAATGTCATGTTTTTCCTCTTTACCAGCTGTCATTGGTTTCCATCGTGTACTGACATTGTATTGTATATTAAAGTATCCTATTTATTCTTATCCACTTTGGGTGTTTTACTTGATAACCAAGTGCACTGTATACTTTTTGTTTAGGAAGCTATTCCATTGGAATAAAAACATGAGTGAACCAGTGTGGCATTCATTGTTGCTGAGTGATACAGACTCAAGAAACCGCACCAAGGTCAAATCAGTCCTCAGACCTCATTACTTTATTTCATATTTAGGTGAGAAAATGTTCTTGTAAACAGAGGTGCTGGTCTGCAGCAGTCAAACAGGATGTGTATTTAAGGCTAAACTGGAATAATACACATCAAATTGTTACTGCATATACAACAATACCATTAGTCAAGTGGAAATACATCTTTCTCAGAACAGTAAAAAAGTTAAACACTGAACTATATGGTGTACGAAAAATATCTTTATTACAAACTCGTAAGCTATCAAAACGAACCAGAGCCATCTCTCAGGGTCGTCACGGCTCGTTGCCGTTGACACACTTGTGCTGCTCCATCCGGCTCCTCCGCTGCATCTCGACGTGTTTGGCTCTCAGCCAGCTGTCTCTGGACAGAGCAGTCTGTCCGAGGCTCAGAGACAGCAACCTGCAGACAGAACCACGGTCAGCTCCAGCAGATTCCAAACACTGGGATCAGACTGATTATATCGTACTTTGCCAAGTCAGTTCACGAGACATTAAAATGTTTGTCTATTTTTATTTTGGGTGCAGTGACCATCATCCTGCTTATGTCATCTCTGGCATTTCCACTGTTGTCATAATGACTTACTGTGTCTAACGTGATGCCTTTTAAAGACTCGACAGGTTGCTGTTCTCTCCGCTGCATAAGAGAAAAGAAATGTCAAGTAAATGTTATCACAGCCTACCTCGCCACGACGAGCATCCTGTGGAGGTCCTCGGCAGATATGCTCTGGGGGTCGTCTTTCCTCATATCTACAAAGTCGTCTTGGACTGACTGAGGACATCAGAAAAGGACAAAACACGTCATTAGGCCGAGACAAACAGTCCTGCTCAGTATGTGGAGGGTACAGCTAACCACTCTGCTGCTCACCTTCGTCATTTCATCAGAGATGCTGTAGTCCAGCAGCCGCGCCGCGCTCACGTACATTCTGAACTTGTTCAGCTGCGATGACGCCTGCTGATGAAAGTGGACGCTGCTGAGATACTCCTCCATCTGAGGCAGGGCAACCTGAGGCTGTAGGTGTATCTGACAGTCCGACTGTGGAGAAAGAAAGAAAATATATCTGTTGCTCATGTTGTTTTTCGTGTAAACACTCGTGTAAATGTGACTTCTAATCAACCCTGTGAGTTGTTTACAGTTTGCTGCCCTTCACTGCAGGACTAACAGATAGTCAGGCCTGACGCCACTGCCAGGATTGTTCCTGTGGCACACAGCTGCCGCCATGGTAACTCATTAGACCAACACACAGGAATAGCACACAGAACATTCCTCGGGCTGTTCACAACTGTTTGAGACCCGGGCTAAAGCCGCCTTCTGGAGAGGTTGCTGTGGCCGACCAATGGCAGCCGAGGGCACGATGTGACGCAGGCTGGAAACAACCTCCAGCATTTGACACTGCTGGGTCTCATGAGAGGCTGAAGGAAACCCAACCCCTCCTATCCCCACCCTAACCGGTGGGGTGGGGATCAGTGGGGGATAGGGCAACTTTATGCCCAGAGGTTAAACTCACCGGCAGCAGGGAGCGGCCCTCCGACGCTACGAGCACGTTAATATTGCAGGGGAATTCCATCTGGTGATAGTTAAAGTCATAATCAACTTTCTGCCACGAGATCAAGTTGCCCAGGGCCGTGACGTTACGGACACCTACAGCACAAAATACAAACACAGGAGAAGATCCAGCCTGGTTAGTGTCGGCTCAGGCGTGGGTCAACAGGTTACAGGAAGGAGAACAACAGCAGAGTCTGTCCCGTCCGTGTCGCCCCCTTGTGGTTTCTAAAAGCCTCACCTGTCGTGTCCAGCTGCCCCTGCTCCAGCTGGGTTTCATCGAGGAAAAGGGAAGTGTTTCTGGCCAGCTGCAGGGCTCCGCTCACTAGCCGGTTGGCCACGTAGTCTTTCTTTGGCACCAGCTGCATCTGGTTCATGTTCTGGAGGCTCATGCCCAGATAGAACGACTGCAGGGTGGAAGAAAACAAACAAACGTTAATTTCATTCTAAACAAAAACAAAAAGAATTCAACTGGCTGAGAGCCAGAGTTCACTCACAGAAGGAACCAGATGCTGGATGAGCTGGTAGAGGCGCTCGCTGTACGAATGAACCGTCGGACAGCCACTCAGGTTCAAGGTGAATTTGCCGAGTGGGAGAACGTCTCGTCTAGTGTAGCTACGAGATAATCAAACACAAGGTGGCTGAAATGGTTTTGGCGCCACAAACAGAAAGGGAGGCTGCTGGTAAACTTTCCCGACGGAGGGTTTAGCCGACACGTACACGTTAGAGATGAGATGCAGGAGGAGGTACTCAGCAGCCAGGGCGTCTCCCAGGAGGACGTGAGCGAGGTATGCGAGCAGCTCTTCCCTGACAGACGCCATCTCGCTCAATGTGGACGATAAAACTGAGAAGGAATCGCAAAGACAAAGTATGTTCCCATGGCTTTTACAGACACAAGGCCCAATTATCTGGAGTGAAAAACATTTGCTGCCTTATTCCCACTGTTGGAAAGCTTCACACGACAAAGGCACTTTAATAGACAGGCCCATTAATCTGCTTCCAGCACACAGCTGGAGGGCGGCATGGTAACGTAACTACAATATTTGATTAACCAACACGCTGGTGTCTGTGTGTGTGAAAGCACAGAGGTAAATATAAGTTCATACCAGCTTGGTCACTGATTATTGCGTACATGACCTTTCTCACTAAGATTAGGAAGCACAGATGAAGGACACCACATGCAACGTTTTCTAAGCATCTGCAGCTTTCTGGATATTTGAAATTCAAATTGTGTCCGTCTATAACGACAAAAATGAAACACACTTTCAGCGTTAAGTAAAAAGAAAATACTTCTACAGTCTTTCAGACATGCAGAGCATTCAAGTTTTAACAAACACTTTATGCAGATTCAAATGTCTGATTCACATTTGTACTTTTAAATACTCTGAATATTGCAGTGATGAAAAGTGTGCTTGCTATTTGCAGCAGACTTTATCATCAGCACTTGTACTCTACTAAATCAATAAATAACCTATTTAAAGCTTAGAATCACTCACACACAGGACAAGGAAACGACAAAGCTGGTTAGCGTGCATCATTCATACTGTGTCCTTACAGGTACTGTTGTCCTCTAAGGTGGTGGAGGGCAGTAGGGGGTTGTTGTGTGGCAGCATCCTGGCGTAGATCATGTGAAGACGAGGGACGAGTGAAGCTGGTGGGCTGTGCACTCTCTGCTCCTCTGCAGTCTCCATGCAGTCTTCGGGGTCCAAGAGAGACGAGGAGCCGTCCCTGTGTGGACATGCCAGGAATGTATAATGAACAGGCCGATCACCTCCAGCAGCAAACTGAACCAAGAGATGCGTCTTACTTTCCATCGGCCAGAGCGCTGAGAGCAGGACTGACGGAGAGGATCCCGAACACCTCCAGCGTGTCGTTCAGCTTGAAGCTGTCCCAGTCCTTATATACCTGCCAACAAGGCAGACAGAATAGTGCAAAGATGGAGTAAGTTATCAAGTGGAACATGTTTGACCTTCCACCGAATGGGCTTCGTCAATCTCTGCCACAACTGTGAGCTGGATGAATTTTCACAGAATCACATTCAATCAACAAACGTTTGACTTTGAATAAATCGTGACACAACTGTGTCAAGTTACGTGAGAGAGCCACCCATTCAGAAAGAGGCGACGCTCTACCTTGACTAGACAGGAAGGGCCCTTCTCTCCTGGCAGGGGGAAGTTGAGGTCAAGGTGGGAGGCAGCTGCTGCCTGGGTGGAAGGAGCTTCTGTCTCCTGCCGCTTACAGTCACCGTTACCATGCTGTTCTGTAGGATTATGAGGAGCTGAGCAGAGAGAGGGAGAGAAATCTGCATGTTAACCAAAGTCTACCAGATTATTTCATTTGTACAGAAACACATTTTCTACAAAACTGTCAGAACCAACAATTTCATTCAAGATCATTTGCCTTAGAATTTCTACATTAGCTACTAACAACACAGGTTTTCCTGTAGATACAGATCTCCCTCTAGCAAAGCAGAATTAAAACTTGACCTTCTCCTCCCAGAATAAATACACACGCATGCACACATTTCAACAATGTCCAATAAATCATTTTGATAACAGGTAAACACGTTGACTACACATTCACATGTATTGACTTTACAATCGTCACATACTACTATGTGGCTCCTTCTGTTTCTGTGGCTGTGTGTCCATGGCATCAACGTCATCATCTTCCTCATAGCTTCGCTTGTGCCTGCTCGGCACATACGAAGTGGAAGGGAGCACTCTTGCTTGGCTGGAACTGGCGTAAATGTGCGACAGAATTAAGGAAAACAGGAGTGCAGTATCACGTGTGTTCCGTGGAAGTTGGGTGCTTTTGAGACCATGTCACAAAATGGGCATTTGACTGTAACGGCAAGATTATTAGGATATCTCCTTCACCCAGGGATTTTCTCCAGGGATTGGGACACAGTAGAAAGTCTGTCTCTCTGCAGTCACAGTGTTTCTGGAGTTAAAATCCACCTGGAGATGAAAGCATAAGTCTGTGTTAACGGTAAAGCTGAAACTAAGCTTAAGCATTCACAGATCTCTTGACGGGGGTGCACATACCCTACATTCTGTCACATCTTTATACTTCCCACATCGCAGCACCTGGGGATGATCATAAATTCAAATAAGAATATAGGATGACATGCAAAACACAAAAGGACACGTGACGGCACTCATGCAACCAGGTGCACAGAACAGGTCAAGGTAACACTTACCTTAACATTTGTAGAGGCGTCGATGGTTTCGTACACTCCCATGTAGAACTCTGGATCAAACATGTCCTGGATTAAGCAGCGAAACTTCACCAGGCTGTCCGGCTTCAGGTAGTGCAGAGGGATGTCGTTCAAAGACGGTACCTGAAACAAATTGAAGGTGATTTTTAACAAGCGAGCGAGCCAAAACTTGCCACTTCAGTCTATTTTGCATCTTGGTGTAATTTATACTTTGAGAGTATATAATACCAGCATTACCCAGGTATGAGCATCCTTCTCTTTCAATTTATCTTTGAAGAAGTCAACTGCTTTTGCCTCCCATGTAGAGTTTGAATTGTTCTGGGAGGCAGCTAAAAAATTAAGAAGGCCACAATATTATCTTATAAAATAACAAAAACATTGACATTTCTGTGGAAATCTCACTACAAAAAGTTTCTGACTCAAAACATTCATACAAAGTTAATAATAATACAATGCTTGACAAACTCCTAACACTGATACTGTAATCCAAAGCATCCAGCAAAGTCACTTTTAAATTCTACTTTCTGACAGATATGGGTCTGTGGCTATTCCATATTCTGGAGTCTTAGTTTAGATGTGTGCACAGTGCACACAAATCAGCTCTGACACAGCTCTTCCTCATATAAGTAAAAAAGAGTGACGATTCAGGCAGCACTACAGAAACGCTGGCAAACAAACATTTTATTAGGTAAATTGTTATTTCTGATGGTTAATGAAAAAGCACAGCTACATGTGATGAGCAACATGTAGCTAAAAAGCTAGGTACACGCGTTAACGTCGAGCAGTTAAGTTCCGGTTTGTCTCTTACCGAACATCCCTTCAACAACACCAAGAGGGTTGTTAATCCAGTCGTGTGTGGAAGGCATAATGACAAACGAAAGAAGAATATAAAATATCTTAAAGTAAAATCCTCTTGAAAACACCTGTATTTTGGTTTTTCCACATACGGGATTGCAGAAGTGGCGGCGGGAAATTTGCGTCACCACACGAGGAGCTAGTTCATTTGTTTTGTACATAAAGACGAACCGGTGGGTGGAGTTATCAAAAATGAACTTCAGTGGTACGAATTCTTTAACATCAATTTGATGTTAGTGGTTTAATTGTCTTCTTCATATCTTTCAGCTTTATTCATTATTATACAAAAATAGCTTGTTTTACCACATTTAAAACGAAATAAAATTGCATACTGTAAGTACCCCCGCCTAGCCTCTAGCTGGCAGTAGCGAGAAACGGTTTGTTTTACACACAACCAACGAATCGTTGTCAAAAGACCTGCGCAGGTTTAGTAGATCTACAAACTGTGTGTGACGGAGTCTTCTCAGTGTCTAACGACTCATGATGTTTTAGGGATTAGTGAAATCTGCATGGGCCGGGGAAAAACTGTATGGAGAACTGAGCGTGTACTGGCTCCCTGCTCCGGTAGTGGCTACGTGTAATTCAAGGGAAAATGGCAGATAGAAAAAATAATAATGCTCCGAAAACTGGTGCTAATTTATTGTTCAGCGCCGCTCCGGAGTTTAACTTTAACTTGCCCTTTATACCGGTGAGTCAGGCCACTGGTCCTGCGGTGTTGTCAGGAGGTAAGATGAAATATCGACGGATAAAAGATATATAGACGTTAGCAATGTCCTATGTTAGCAATGGGTTGGCTAGCTAACCGGGGTTCCTGTGCTGCTGTCAGCTTAAATGGTAATAGATTAAAAAGAAAAGAGAGAGCTGTGTCTCAGACCTTAGTTTCTTCTTACGTGGCAATTATGTGTTTTTGTCAGGTTAATCACGGTCTCACTTGTTATTACATAAACAGTATTCACATGCATTTTTGGAAGTTATATCATCAGAACTGTTTGTCTAAATGTCTACCTGTGTGAAGAGGTAAATTAAAGCCATGTTTTTAGATTCTAAAGTTGTCACTATAGGCTTTGACAAAGTCTGATGGCATTTTTATTCTTATTTCTGGTCATGTTAGAGATTGAAGTTTGGAAATAGTCGTCATGCAGTTATTAAACAATCAAGTGAGTCTATTGTCACGCACAGGTTAAAGGTAAACCTTTGTCTGATGAGTGTTAAATGGTAATCTTATCGTGGTTAATCCTATTTCAGATAATGAGTGATTATAATTCTCTTAAACAATCTTATTGTAACACATACAGCCCACTTTCTCTGCTGTCATTAATGTGTGACCATATGTTGCTCTGTTCAAATAAAAGTTTTTTAGTAATAGTTCTCTATTTTGTCTATAAGATGATTCAACTGATGTTGGTGAGGAAGACAGCTTTCTTGGTCAGACCTATGGGAATGCACCACCTCCCTCTACATTCAACTACTTCTCCAGCCCCGTAACCAGCAGTGATCCATTTGCATCGATCGTGCAGTCACCTTGCCCACCCCCGGCCCTGTCAGCGGCACAGACGACAGCAGGCCCAGTTTCTGTTCCCAGCAGTGTTAGCATGACTGCGCCGCCACAACATACGAGCTCTCACATGAACCCAGGTCTGCCAGCATTTGGCAGTGCAGTTTACCAGAGCCCTATGGGACGTCATACTCCTCCCCCGACCACAATGACCCCACCACCTCCCCAGATGCAGCCACAGACTCATAATCCATACCGACACACTCCCAGCAGCAGCAGAACCAGCCCCTATATTCCAGCTCCAGAGATGCTGCCTCCAACACACACACCTCAGCAGAATCCATACTCTCTCAGCTCTCCACCACAGACATTTCAACTGTCAGGACCTACATTTACAAAGGTAGATATCCGCTGGTTCGTGTTTGTCTCTGTAAATATAAGCTCCGGCTACATGACCCAAGTGCAACCATCATAATAAAGAAGTTGTTATGAAGTTTATTATCAAGAATGTTGTCTCTTTCTCTCTCTCCTGTCTTCAGCCTCCTCCTACACAGATTCAAGGGCCTCCACCTCCAGCTGGCACTGCTGCAGCAATAGTCCCTGCAGGACCCATGATGCCATATCAATACAATGTCTATGAGGCCGTTCAGCCTCACTGGTTCTACTGCAAGCTGGTGGAGTCGAAGAGTGTCTGGCTACCTTTTAGTATCATTGACTCCATTCAGCTAGAGGAGACATACAACTCGGGTATGAAAACACATACATTTCTTCTCCTTGTAAGTCGCTTTGGATAAACGCGTCTGACAAATAAAGTAGAGATGACAAAGGGGCTGTGCTTATTGTGAATGTTGTTTATCTAAAGAAACCTGCACAGCTAACTATGGCAATGCTAAGAACACTATTACACTATGATCTATTCTAATGTTCTTCTTTTTGTTTTACTAGTTCAACCAGACCCAGAAAATGTGATTATACGTACAGACGGAGGGCGTTACGATGTGCAGCTCTATGACCGCATGCGCACTGCAGTGTATTGGGAGGAGGAGCCTACAGAGGTCCGGCGCTGCACCTGGTTCTACAAAGGCGATACGGATAGTCGCTTTATTCCTTATTCTGAGGAATTTAGTGACAAATTGGAGGTTTGTCTCACTATTAAATCAATCCAAAACTTTAATAAAATGTTATATTGCTTCCTCCAATGAAACATATTTAAATTCAATCAATTTCTGCATTAAATCTAATGTGCAATTCACTTACAGGCAGAATATAAGAAAGCTGTATCTACCAACCAGTGGCACCGTAGACTGGAGTTTCCGTCAGGAGAGACCATTGTCATGCACAATCCTAAGGTAAGCCTTTGTCTGTTGAAAGGTAAATATTGATCTTGTCTTGATTAAACCTATTAGTTTGACTAATGATGATTCTCTTTGCCCTCTGTAGGTGATTGTTCAGTTTCAACCCTCCTCCATTCCAGATGAGTGGGGCACAACTCAGGATGGTCAGACCAGGCCCAGAGTGGTGAAAAGGGGGATTGATGATGACCATGATATAGTGCCTGATGGTAGTCAAGCTCCTCTTTACCGAAGTTAATTTAATATAAGTGCAGGAACTCACAGGAAAAACACATAAACCTCTACAATACTTTTCAATATCAATGATATATTAGGAAGCTCAGATAGTTCCAGTCATTTTAGGAGAATTTATTGTCAGGACGCTATAACTGGAGACGAGGCCCTTCGAAGGATGTCAGAGAAGTAGATCAGCCATATTCAACATTTCCATCATGTGCATATTTTCCAGGCGAGCACTCCAAGGTGGATCATCTAGTGTTCATGGTTCACGGAATCGGTCCCGTGTGTGACCTGAGGTTTAGGAGCATGGTCGAGTGTGGTGAGTAACACGCACTCATTCCATTCATCAGTGTTTGTGCAGCTCTCGTGGTGAAATTGTTGATCAAATACGCTGTACAATCCTTTTGAATTTTAGTTGACGATTTCCGCAACGTGTCCTTGAAGCTGCTGCACAGTCACTTTAAGAAATCGCTGGACGATCAGACCGTCAGCAGGGTGGAGTTCCTGCCTGTCCAGTGGCATACGGCTCTACACGGAGATGCCACCGGAGTGGACAGGTGAGAGGCAGCTTCTGGATCATAGCACTGACACAAAAGGAAGTTTATGAAATACACACATGGCCAATATCAGCTGCTGTTTAGACTTCCATGGAAACATATGGAACTCCTGATTAAGTATAATTGTATATGATAGCTCCTCCATGCTGCTCTTAAACGTTTTAGTAACATCCTGAAATAGCTACTATGTTTCTCAAATAACAGGAAATAGCCTTTATTTCAGCTGTGGCTTATTAGTCTGGTGACTTCATGTATAGTGGAAATAAACTATGCCATACTGTAAGTGTGAATGCTGGTGAAAGAACACGTTACTCAGTTTAGCTCTGAGGCACAAACATCAAGCTTCACAAACAATACTTGGCAGACATTTATTTTGTTAACAGGAAAAAAAAAGATTAATTCATATTTGTCTTTGCAGGAAGATAAAGCAGATCACCTTGCCCAGCATCGGACGTTTACGACACTTCACAAACGAGACACTGCTAGATGTGCTTTTCTATAACAGTCCCACCTACTGCCAGACCATCATGAACACAGTTGCTCTAGAGATTAACAGACTTTACGCCCTGTTCATGACGAGGAACCCAGACTACAGAGGCGGCATGTCAGTGGCTGGACACAGTTTAGGTAATAACCCAGTTTATTGTTGACTTTGGCTCCACTGGTTTATGTTTTATTCAGTTTTTCCATCTAAATAGTCACGTATCCTTTGTTCTTACAGGTTCCCTGATTCTCTTTGACCTGCTGTCAAATCAGAAGAATGCGCTGACCGTGCCAGTCATGCCCACAGCTAATGGAGAAACGAAGAACCAGGTTAGACATCAGCTGATTTATTTACAACAGCATCTCACCTACTATCCTGCAAATCAACTGAAAAGCATCATCTTTCTCAACCATAGCACCGTGTATTTGTTATGTTATGAACCATATTTGTTATCAGACGTGCTGGTGCACACAGTGGATCACATCTAAACTGTAAATTCTACTTCTCACACCAGGTGACAGCAGATATTGTGCAGGCAAACAATGCTGTCGTGCCTCCAGCTGTTGAAGTGGAGCCCAAAGAAGACGGGGAGGAGCTTGAGGATCTTTGTACTGTACTGGAATATCTGGGCCTGTCAGAGTACAGGAGTACTTTTGATGATGAGAAGATTGACATTGAATCTTTTGTAAGAATAGACTATAATTTTTAAAATGTAAAAGATTTTTGCTGCGTAGTCATATACAGACATCTGGGAAGTAATATAAAGTTTTTTTAAGGGATAGCGGTGTGTGTTTCAGTTTATGTGCACAATCGAGGACCTGAAAGAGATGGGAATTCCTCTGGGTCCCCGGAAAAAGATTGCAAAATTTGTCAAAGAAAGAGTGAATAAGCAGGTATGTTTCCATCATAAATGCGTGGGAGGCCTGGAGTGATGAGAGAGCGGTGATGAGCATGATAAAAATATGTATGTATGTGTGTGTAGGCGGCAGAGCAGGCAGCCCAGCAGCAGAGAGCAGACGTGAAAGAGGTCAGTCAGCTCACAGCAACAGTGGCACCGCCACCAACTCAAGGTCTACCTGATCCTTCTGTGAAACTTCCCGTGGTAAACTCTGTCTCCTCCATCCACGTGGACTACAATTGCTTTGAAGTCGGTACTGGACAGGTAAATGGGACTTAAAACACAAGACGTGGCGGTATTAAAGTCAAAGACCTCTAACAGAAACTTTATCCATGTTCTGTCCTGTAGGTGTCAGTGCTCTACCACACTCTGGATTTTGAACCAATGAATTTCTTTGCCTTGGGTTCACCAATTGGCATGTTCCTGACAGTCAGAGGGCTGGAGAAGATTGAAGAGACGTACCAGCTGCCAACGTGCAAAGGATTCTTCAACATTTACCATCCGGTACGCAGCTTCTGTAACATGTATCACATAAGATGACTCTGCTTACACGTAATTAAATATAAACTATTAACCTTATAGTGTAATCAGTATAAGTAACTGTGACTTTCTTTCTTTTAAGTTGGACCCAGTGGCATACAGGATCGAGCCCATGATAATGCCAGACTTGGAGCTGAAGCCTGTTTTGGTCCCTCATCACAAGGGGAGGAAGAGGCTTCATCTCGGTAGGATCTTTATTTCTCTAAAATGTCTCCCTGCATCACCTCAGATAACTCTATACGTTAACACCTTTAATACATCTGCAAGTAGATTTAAGTGAAGAATTACCACTAAATGCTGAGACGGTGACGCTGTGTCCTCAGTTCAACGATAGTAAATTAATTTTTCTGCATCAACATATGCTGGAATGTCTTCTAATACAAAACCTTTCTTTCCTGACGCGTCATCATTTTTCAGAACTGAAGGAGAGTCTCTCGAGAATGGGCTCCGACCTGAAACACGGTTTCATCAGCTCCTTGAGAAGCGCCTGGCAGACACTCAACGACTTCGCCCGGGCACACACTTCTTCTGCTCAGCTTCAGGCTGAGCTCGCCATCGTGGCCAATCAGATTGAAGCGCAGGAGAAGCAAGAGGAAGAAGGTGATTTTCTCCTATTTGTGAAATCTTGATCTGTCCTGGATTATTATGATTACTTGAGATTATTACATTAATAATTCCTGTCGCACACAGAGCATAAGATTGCAGAGCTCTCCGAGCCACAAAAAGAAGACGAGCCTCAAGTGAAGATAGGAATGTTGAACAGAGGGAATCGCATCGACTACGTCCTGCAGGAGAAGCCCATTGAAAGTTTCAATGAGTACCTGTTTGCCCTTCAAAGTCATCTCTGCTACTGGTAAAAATGACTTTTTACTGCTGTGCATAAATACGTTTAATATTCAGGTTCGTGTGAATGTGCATGCTCCCGTTGTCCCACTGCGATATCAGCGATAATTCAAGGATAGTTACAAGATACAACAACCCTCTACGGAATAAGTGCTTTAGATGATTGATTTATGCCTTAACACAATATTCAGGGCACCTGATGAACACTGAAACTGCTCAGGATTCGCCCTGTAAAAGAGGTCTCTCTACGACACGTTGGCTGTGTCAGTGGGAGGACACAGATCTCCTCGTGTATAGAAATGTGGCTTCAGCTTTGGAAGATAAAACTACTACTTAAACTCAATTTGATTAACTGAGAGCATTATATAATGTGTGGGCCACCACATCCACCATAGGGCTTTAACACAGGACGGATGGTTACAAGAAGCAAATCTGTCAACCGTTCCTTGGACGTTGTGAAAGAATGGCTCGACTAGCGCTCTATAGCTCTACGATTCTGACCTGTTAGCAGATGAGGGTAAAGATTTTCCACTAACACGTGTCTTATGTTCTTCAGGGAATCTGAAGACACAGCTCTGCTCATTCTCAAAGAGATCTACAAGACCATGGGGGTTCAGGCAGAACACATTTCCCATTAATGAAGTACCTGAGATGAAAACGTCACGTCAGATCTCCAGGATTGTGATTATGCTTTTCAAGTTTTTTATGTTTTATTTTCTATCCATGTAGTTTACTGTAAACAGATGAGTAATACAATTGTATTATACCATTTGTCTTAAATTAAGAAACAGATGAGTGAGTAGATTCACATACACCTGGCGGGTTTGTTATGACAATTTTATAGTGTAATTTATAGAAGTTTACTGAAAACATGTATCATCAAATCCAATGCTAACAGCAGAAATGACATGGTAGCCTTCTGTAAGTTTTATTTAATGGCCAAAGTTTCAAAATAAATAATTTCCTTCCACAAGTTCTTTTAGTTGTTAAGCACTGCTGAGGGGAAGACATGTAACATGCTCCTGCAGAGTGAGGAGACTCAAAAACAATCTACAGAAAGGTGTAATATTTGCAAAAGCACTGATTAAAATAAATATAGTACAGGATGAGATGCAAGTATAGACTGCTGTCATTGTGAGGAAAATAAAGCACTTTTTCCCGCTCTACGTACACTTGTCGAAGCTGTAACGCTGCGCCTCTGACATCCCGGACCTAACTCCTCAGCAGTTACAGCCTCTCTGTCATTATGAGACGGAATAAAATTAACAAGCCTACAGCTGCGATTCAAAATGTCTCTGAACAATCCTCAACATATCACTTTAAGCATGTAGGCACATATGACAAAGGTATTCAACTCATGTATATGAAACAAAATGCTAGAAAAGTATTTACAAAGGTAGCTTTAACATTCAGTCTCAGTTGAGTATTAGGAATCATAGAGCCGTTGAGTTATTCTCACCGGGCATAAGTGACAAGTTTTTATTTAAACACCGGCCGACAACAGACCTGATGAAGCGCAGCATGCTAATAACAGATCTTTGCTTCTGGCTCTGCTTCATCAGCGTGCTTCTGATCCTGTCAAAGCCATCATCAGAAAAGGAAGCTTTTTACTGTCACAAAACACATAAGGTCCCTTTTTTCCACCACACACAACAACAGTATATCTCCACACACCACTGCTAATACACTGTATACAGACGTGGAGTTTAAGACAACGCTGAGAGTAGGTAGAAACTAACTAGTTTGTATCGCATCAACCTGCATTTCTTTAACTTTCGGTGTGAGAAAGTGCAACTTCTTACTCCCTTCACAGACAATACTGAACGTTTATAATTAAGACATATTACCTTCTACTGCTGTTTAACCTTTCCAGAAAAGACCGATTGTATTTGACCTTTGATATATTTATTGTAATGCGGAAATCAGCTGAAACCTTCTGGCTCAGCAGTGAAAGGTAGTTGCGCAGCAGAGGAGGTGAACGCGGTGAAGAAATGGGATGCAAGTGATGCGTTTGTTTGAAGCAGGTACCATAGCTTCCTGGGAAGTTTGTTTCCCGAAGTTCACTGCATGCTTATTGAAATTATTTCAACAAGATAAAAGATCGCATCAGCCTAAATTAGAACATGTTCTACGTTTTCCTTCAGCAGGTTAAAGATGAATAATTGGACCGTTTGGTTGATTCTGCCGTAGTTCGTCAATAAACTGTACCATGTTGTGAAGTTTCACATTTAGAAATGTGCTTTTTGTACATTCATTTGTCTACAGCTGTGCAGCAAAATGCAGAAGGATCCATAAAAATGTGTCTTTGCTGTAGTGCGTTAATACTGTCAGCACAGTCTTAACATTAGAATGACAATAGACACTCTCAATGAGCTCAGTCCTCTGTTTTGCTCTGAGTCTTGAAGGCCTGCTTGCGTAAGTGAGCCTCAATCTCCTTACGGAAAACCAGCATGCCCAGGTGAGGGTGGGAGGCCTCGTTCATTGCTTTGGACTGGATGCACATGCGGTACTGCTCCGGCGTCAGCTCGTCTGCACACTGCTTCTCATGCCACAGGTGGAAGAGACCAGACACCGGTGTTCGCATCACTATCAGGTCACTTCGAAGGTATTTTCTGTACAAGTGGACGTCTTCCACACCCCAGCCTTTAACTTCTAGATCAAACCCCCCTGAAAGAAATATATCATTTTGTAAAATGTTAACTTCACATAAGCACATGTGTATGAGTGTACAAAGTATAGTGACACTTGCCAATGTTGAGGAAATCTGAGCGGTACTGACACGTCATTCCAAAGCCAAAATCTCTCCAGAATCCAGCATCTTTTTTGTGAATCTAACACAAGAAAAGAATTTAAACATATAAACACAGGCAATTTATAACATCTACATTAAATATTAGTATTTTCAGTTCTTACAAGTTGAAGATCAACGGGTGGAGCCAGCTCCATATTTCCATAGACTATGGCAGGATTGTACAGACTGAACACCACTGGATAAAAGACTTTCTTATCTACAACAAACAAAACGTAATTAAAATACAGTTACGTCTATTTAGTGACAATTTACAAACAAGCTCAGAAAGACTGTTAATAAGAGAAAAAACACAGAGAAAACCTACTTGGAGCAGCGTGGAGTCGACAGGTGTTAAGGAACTCCAGTGTAAAATGAATGTCAACATCACAAAAGAACATTAAGACGTCGCCTTTCTTCCAGTCGTGAGCACCGATATCCAGACCCCGACCACGAGAGAACTCCTCATCCACTGGGATCAGGGTGTAATTGGAGAAGCTCTCCGCCCTACAAAATAACAAATTCAGCAGATTTACAAACCCGGTACAAACATAGGCACAGTTCTTTCTCTGCAAATGCACAAACCTTGACATTTTTTCCAATGTCGTCTTGACCTCTTGTAGACCTTCCTGCCCAAAATACACCACCGTTAGATGTACTCTTCTGTCCCGCTGTATGCATACCACCCTAAAAACACATTAGACAAAAACACTGAGTTTCACGTCATCAATAAAAACCAACCATTGAGAAAATTTAACTGAACATGCCCTGTCAGACATTTTCTGATTTGTTCTTACCTGAAGTTTTGTAAAAACTGTGAGAAGGTTTCTACTCTGCCTGCCAGCGGCACAATGATGTTAATAATCATCCCTGATGTTTCTACAGATGTGCTCCTGACTTTCATTAAGGGACCAAAGGGCCTGAAGAGTGTCACATGACGGAAGCTGCTGGAATCCTCTTTGGCAAAGAAAAGCTCGTAAAGTGTCCCTTTGTCCCTCTCTGTCCTGTACAGTCCTGCCAAAAAGAAATTGGAAAAATAATGTCACACGAAAAAACATTAGTTGCAGTGATAAATCATGTGACGTAGGCCTTACCTTCTGTAAAGTGACCCTCTGTGTACGTTTGTCTCTCCATTGGCATGTCATCTTCCACACCATCTTCCTCATCTGGGTTGTTGATGATGTCCAGAGCAGCCTCAATGACCTCCACCAGCTCGTCCCTGCGGTCTTTGCGAACAGGTTTCTCCTCCGGGTGCCGCGTCAGCCCCATTTCCAGCTGATACACCTTGGACGAAGTGAAACTTTCAAAGGGCACCAAGGCGTACTCACTGGGCAGACGTGCCCCTGTGTTGACTTCAGCCTTGTCAATCTGTGAGTGGAGGTACTCCAGCAGATCTCCAGGCTCTTGGTCTTTAGTTTCATCTGGACCTTTCCCTCCGGGAAGCTCCTTCTTATCCTGCAGGAGCTTCAGCTTCTCATTCATTTCCTGCAGCTCCTGCTTGAGCTGGGCGATTTGGCGCTTCAAGCTGGCTGCACGGTTTAGATGGCGCTCCTCCTGTTCCTGCAGCAGTGCCTGGTAGTACTCCTTTCCATAGGTTTCTCCTGGTAATCCAGGCAAGACCAGACTGACGTCTGCAGGAGGGGTGCACTCCAGCAGATATGCAAACAGCAGGAGCACCAGCAGCAGAAAGAGGCCCAGAAATAACCAGCGGGCCCGACCCTGGAACGGCAACCCCCGCCTGGGCATCACGCTTACAAACAAGCTATTGCTGGGAAGTCTGCATTCCCTTCCCCCTCTGATCACATTATTTAGAACTGCTGCCTCTGCACAGCATCTCAAATATGTGACGAGTCGTTTAAGTCATTGTCCAGTGAAGTTGTTCTTGTTTCTCGTCTCCAAGGTGTCAGTGTCTTCAAACATTTGTTCTGTGCAGGTCCATGAGATGATTCCCTGGGATAAAAAGCACAGAAATGCACATTAAGACAAAAACTCTTGCGCTACAAAGTGAGCCTTCGTGAAGTCTGGTTTATTATATTGCCCACTGATTCGCTGATAGTCAAATAACATTTGATACAACATTGTTTTTTAATATTCAGTCAACCTTAGTAGTGAACTATTTCATTCACAGTTAATTAAATACTTTGACGGTGTCAACCGTGTTCCCAGCTTCTTATCAGATTTAACATTTCCAAAATGAATTACAGCAAGCAGGGATATAAAATATATCTCTAACTGAACTGTCCTCGCTAGCATAGCGGCTAGCACTCAGCTTAACAACACTAAAGAGGAAAACTGGTGGGCGAGCTCAACAACCAGCAATTTACTATAGACACACTTCCGGTATTATCCGTTAACATTTCAAAATAAAAGCAGAACAGCAACAATCTGATGCAAAACAACAACGAATAACTTGTAACATTAAAGAAACAAACAAACAAAATAGCACAATATTTAAAGCTGTGTTTTCTGATAATATTATGTCTCTACAATTCTCTACTCTTTGCTTTTAATGGATTCTTGAACTCTAACTTTATGTAGGAACGCTCAAGTATGTGGCCTAGTTGAAGTTAAAGGCCTCCTCTTAGCCACCACATACTAGGAACACTTTGTTTCCTGAAGGTCACACATTCAGATATACACAGCATGTGTCTGTGCGCATGTAAATCTAAACAGCAAGCCAACAGATTGTTGTCCAACAGAGATGACATACTGCTTATTCTGGGCTAGAAGTACTTTTAAATGAACTGTAAATCGCTACCTTGGAACTCAGGATAGTTCTTCACCTGTAAATCAGACTCAAGACAGACTGTGTCTTGAGTCGAATGTTTTAAAAACCTACTACAGCCATGGCTTTGTAAGTCGACTCTGCAAGCATACTTTACTTTACTTTAGTTCACTTGGCAGACGCTTTTATCCAAAGCGACTTACAGGGAGCTAGCGCTGGGTGTCTGGCTTAGGGACACACCTGGTAGGGGATGGACTAGGAGTCAGACGGGGTTCGAACCTGCGACCTTCTACATCCCAGTCTGACCCTTAACCCATTGAGCTACCAGGCCAGGCCAGCATAATCAGGAGTTAGTTGGTTTCAAATTATTAAAACTTTTCAAATTAAAACAAGACTTCAGAGGCTTCCAAGACCATAAATACTAACATATGTAGTATATTATAGTAGAGTGCCAAAAACAAAAAAAAGAAAGCAACTTTTTCTGTCTGTTATGTCCATTGCTAAGGTTGCCCAAAGAGATCAAATCACCTAAACAGATGATGTATCGTTATAAACATGAATTTAAATAAATGTAGAACACAGTGATATACAGGGGAAACTGTTGTTTGGACAGTTGCAGTGGATGATGGCGGTACTGTGGGGTTTTGGTGCCTTGTCCAGGAACACCTCTATATGTAGCCAGGAGTCAAACCACTAACCGCGGGGTTCATTCGACTGTTCTACCAACTGAGCTACATGCCACCACATGCCGTTACTGAAGTACTTCATATTTATGCTACTAAATCTGAGAAACATGTTGTACAGTACTTTCACTTCACTGCATTGACTTTAACATCAGTAGTTACTTTTTTTTTATCTCAAAATTAGATTCACCTAAAAACTATAAATGAATAAAATACTGGTGTGTAATTTATACATTAACCTCACTACACAAGGTGGACACCTTTACCACCTGCTGGACATTCTGCAGTCTTAGTCAAAGTTCAACAAAGAATTTGTCAAACAGACATCTACATTCATTTTATCTACAGCATAAAATTCAGCGTTGTTTAGAGTGCACTGTTTTCTTAATGGAGAACTTGAAGTAACATTATTCTATAACACACTGTTATGTACAACGTGACAGCGAAAACAACTGTATATTTTGCTCCCTTTGAGATTACACGCAGTACATTTGCACTTATTTTGAAAAATTTAACCCGGATATTGCCACGTATCCGCAGCTAGCTTCGCAGCGGTCTGAGCCTCCTTACACGTTCGTGTTGTTTAACGGTTGTTTTACAGCCTGCTATTCAGTGATATATGTGAAAAAATACAATTACTTACTTATTCCAGCCTTTGTCTTTTACTCCTCGTGCTCACAGGTGTATGTTTGTTAAAAAACGAGCACCAGCAGACAGGCTCTGCTACAAAATGCCACGGAGCAAAAGAAAAGAGTGAGTCGCGGGCTACTTCCGGTAAAAAGTAACCAATGGCAGCTTTCACAGAGGGGAGTGTCGTCATCAAACACGTTGACGAGCCTTCGTTCATAATACGGACATAATATTATTATTCTAACGATTATTATTATAGAAGCAGAAGTAGTATTAATAGTATACTGAATAAAATGTACTTCTTAATTACAAGATTAATCTGTCCGATTGTTAAAATTAAGATTCATTATTTCACAGTAATTTCATTAGCGCGAGGATATAGTTCCCTTTCTTCTTACTTCCTTCTTCATATATCTTTGTCTTGACCAGCAAAACAAAGCTCTTATCTATAAAGACATACTGGCTGACAACTCTTAATTGAATTAACTCTGAAGTATGGGACTGTAACTGGATACAGATCACTTGTTTAATGTGTAAACATGGGATCTCTGTGGTTATCACTATGGAGTACAAAGCAAATAGGGAAATGAGGTGCTATTTTTAGTTGTTCTTTTATTGACCAATTTCCTGTATTAGCTCCCATTAAGGGTGGGAGGATTCTCATCAGTATACTTTATGAGGAAAGCATTGAGACACCATCTTTTATGAGACATATTGTCATAATGTTTATGTTACAAGTGAGTCAACGCGTTGATTCAGAGCTTGTTAAGAAGATTTAAGAACAATAATAATAATGATAATGATTTAGAAATAAAGCTTTCACACATTATATTGTAAGTAATTAATGTCAATCGTCAGACATGCATTATTAAAAAGTCACCACACCAAAGAAGCTTGCAGAGTGATTTATGACACATGAGGTGAACAGACATTTGCAATGTTTATTAATAATCAGAACATAATCAAATAATAACAGAATGATAACACTCATTAGTTTACATAATCATATTTTTTTCCACAAAATTTGCCATTACAGTGAATAAAAAAAAAAATCAGCTGTAGTCTGGCACGGGACATGGTCACAATCTACATTACATCTCATGTCCTTACACTGGAGTAGCACTCGTAAGATGATATTTTTCATGTAAAAAAAAACAAGGACAAAAGCAAGAGAACCATTTACCGAACATGTCTGTGTTACTTTTCTTTGGCAAGAACAGTTTTGAAACATCTTGTGGGAGAAACACAAAACGTGTCTTTGACATTTCAAGGAGCATAATCCTCTAAAGTAGAAACGTACATTTCCAGAACAAGTTCAGCATTTCGCTTTTGAACCCTCCATCCTGGCTGTCTACAACGGTGATGGTAAAGATGTTCCCTTTATTTCCCAGGCTGGAACAAGATCTTCACAGTCGCGTATTAATAATTGGAGGTTATTGTAGAAGCGGCACAGGCACTTGAAAGACACTGACATACAATCTGGTACAATAGTCATGCAGTGATACAACTTGGCCAACATGACCCGTGAGGTAATTAACATAGTGAAGAGCTGAATGAAGTATGGTCTATGTAGATCCAGCTGGTTTTTGCAGCAGAAAGACCCCAGGTTTAAACGTTGAATACCCGTGCAACAAAAATAAAAGGGAACCAACTTTAACATCAGATTGTATTTGTACAGTCGTATAGAAATATACACATCTACCAATTAGTAATCTTTTCTACAGTGTTGCTTTGTCTTTAGCTATCAAGCTTGTCCACAGCTTTTGCGGGTGAAGGCAAAGCCATCCAGTTTGCATAAACACTATCATTGGCATATCTTGTAAAGACTGGATTAGTGGCATCATGTCTGTTGAGCGGTACCGGGCTCTTCTCAGGCCAGTTCGGGTATGACATGCCTAAAAACGAGAACATATCATTTTTCTGCACTCAGTGAAAGATAAACAGCGTGCAGACAGTAAGGCTCTCAACTCAAACTCTGCAGTGCAGGTCCCTGAAACAACCCCCGAAGTCAATTTGGGGCTTTGTATATGTTTAAACAAATTAAAGATAACATAATGTGTAATATACTGGTGTATACTAAAACCCTAATGCTAGTATTGTATTAGAACTATCTGTTCAACAATGCAGAGCAACAAGTAACTACATGTTATATTATTATTTTCTGTTGTATTTTTTCATAAAGGTCACTTGAGAGATGTGTTTAAAGCCTTACTGTTTCTCTTTTTCAGCATTGTGGAATCATTATAGACTAACAGCTAACATACATTAGAAAGTCAGGAAATTTAAGACAATCTGGAATTCAAACCACAATGAGTGATTGATTCAGAAAGGACCTGTTTCAAATGTTACACACTGTTTCTTCCAATGCAAACAAATAATGGAACAATGACAATGGTAATGTTGATGAAGTGAAAAAAACAAACTATGTACAAATATTATGCCGATGAAGCACGGGAAGTATGAGAAGTGCAATATAAATTAGAATGAAGGATATATTCAATATTTACAAATGTAGCATTTTTAGTCAGCATTCATGTACATTAGAAGCAGGTCCACATAAAACAAAAATAGTCAAGACACAAGATCTTTTTTTCACTGAGCCTCTCATTTACGATGAAATGAGAGATATGTCAGCAGTAATCAGTAAGAAGGCATGCCTAGGTCACCGTAACACACACTCGACTACAGAAAAGCCAATCACAACTTGCCAAAAAAGAGAGCTTGTGTTGTGTGGCCTGTTTCTAAAATCTAGTAAATGCATGGGAGATTCTACCATAGAGCTTGTTTTCAATCCATGTTGAGGGGAGGGTTCGAGGGAGAGGGGTGTTATTACAGTCCACTAGTGGTGTGTCCTCTTCAGAGAGGGCGTCGTCATACAGCAAGGCATCGGCTGGTGTGGACGCCGCCAGGTCCAGGTAATCCTGACAGGAGCAGATGAGAGTGTGATTAGGCTGATTAGGGAGGCTGAACATGCTAAAGGTCAATTACAGATCCTGCTGACATTTGTGCAATGTGTGTGCTCCCTCCTTCTGATAACAGTGAACTATCCTGCTGTATTCTTGGATGTCTGCATTCCCTTGTCCTTAAATGCTCTATATTTAGCCTCACGTTAGCAGCAGGAGCCCAACTGGAATGCTCTGTGATTACTCTGCCCAAGGCTGCATTTTAGGATTGTTCTTCAAACAATAATTATGGTATCTGAGTAGAGCGATAGATCATCCAGTGAGGCAGGCACAGAAACCCAACAGTACAAGTTATATAGCAAAAATCACATGCTGCTTATTCTGGGCTGGATGCAAAAACGAAAGGAGATGAAAACTAAAAAATGTCTCAATAATGCACCACTGAACTCAAAGTGCAGCAGTAATGCACGTAAAAGGTTCATTAATATAATAACCTCCCCTTACTCCCATTCTTGTGGACGAATATGAATAACTTATAACTTATATCCGTTAGAATGTGTTGGATGGCTTCACCATACCCGACTTTTCACCATCATCTTTTCCAGTTCTTTGCTGATATCTGAGAATGTCGGCCTCTTGTCCGATTCTTGTTTCCAGCATCGAAGCATGAGGTTATACCTGCAGTAGAAAGAAGTTTCACAGTGGGTGATTTAATCCTCCCAACAGAGCCAAATTCCAGAAAGACTGTCAACGTGTGGTGGAGGAGAGTTTATAGCACTCAGTTGAAATGACTAGATGTGGCAGAGGGAAGCTCACATTTCCTCAGTGCAATTCTCTGGTCTTTCCATCCTGTAGCCGGTCTTGAGGAGGTTAAAGAGGCGTTCAGGCGCAATACCCGGGTATGGATTTCCTCCGAGTGTCACTATCTCCCACAACAGCACACCGAAGGACCAGCTGTGAACATGTAAAACCAAGTAATGTGGTAAACTATCTCAACCTGTTGCTACACTTTTGTATTGATTCATCCCATATTTCAGTTAAGGAGCTTTTAAAGTTCTAATAAATGTGTGCTTTTACAGAGCTAAACTGGGTGTCCCCTCCTAATTCCTGTCTGAATACCATGCAAGAAAAGCAATCATTTGAAGATTCTACTCACACATCACTTTGCGTTGTGTAAATGTGATCAAACAAAGACTCTATTGCCATCCATTTAACAGGTATGCGGCCCTGGGAAACAAAAAGCAACCCTGTTATTTTTAGTTTAGAAGATTTCTGTGAATAATCACTGAGTCATTTTCTGCCTTCTTACCTTACTCCTCTTAACATAAGAGTCCTCTTCATACACATCTCTCGAAAGGCCAAAATCTGAGATCTTCATCTTCCTTCCTTCTGCTACTAGGACGTTTCGCGCGGCAAGGTCCCTGTGAACAAGCTAAAAGACCATATTGCTAAGTTAAAGTGCCTTCTAATGATTCTGCAACTAAATAGTATTTAACTCCTTACATACAAAACGACTGACATGTAAATGTTGGGCTGTAATAGTTGAGTCTCATTAAAAATGTGTAGTACTCTAGTTTGCCAGATACCTTCATTTCAGCCAGGTATTGCATGCCTCTGGAGATCTGCCATGCGAAGGAGATCAGGTCACCCATGGTGAGCGCCCTGTCGTCTGGGTTCTCCAGGTAGCTGGAGTTTCGGTTGGCGTCCCTGCCCATGTAGCTTGGGCCAACTTTCCGACTCTCGCGCAGGAAGTTGCGGAGTGACCCATACTTGGCATACTCCACAATCAGATACAATGGACCTATTCAGAAAAATGCAGACTTTAATATCCACATGCAACACGCACATATCCTGAGAAAATGTGGCAGGGAGAACTGAGGTTTTACCATCTTGGCTGCATGCTCCATACATCTTTATGACGTGTGGATGGTTGACTTGCTTTAGTAAAGTGAATTCTGACAGCAGGTCACGCAGCTCACTGTGCGAGGCGTTTTCTGTTGAGGGGAAAAAGTGGGGATCATAACGATGAAACCATTCATCCCTTCACTCCTCATATATCAGCACTATTTCCAGTGTGTCTGGACTTTCCCTGGCTTGTCTTACCTTTAAGCATTTTCACAGCCACAGTGGTGTAACCTGCTTTTCCTTTCAGCCTGAAAGCTGTGGCTTTGACAACTTTTCCAAATTCTCCTTCTCCTAAAGTCTTGCCAAGAACAAGGTTTTTACGAGGAAACTCCCACTTTGGATCCTCCTGTGGACACAATACATTGATATTTCTGTCTTCTCAAATGCTCCAGTATACGACACAGAAAATGAAAAATATATCACAGGACAGAAGAAGCAGCTTACAGGTATTTTAAAGGTGTCGGTCTCAATAGATTCCTGGGAGCCGCGGCGTACATTGTTAGCAGGGAAGCTGATGGGGTAGGCCTGAGCTGGCCGACGGAAAGTCATTTCAGCAGAGGCGATGGGAGGCTTGGGCGAGTTCTTGTGGTACCGGTGAATGAAGTATGAGGACAGGAGGATGGAAAGGACGAAGGAGAGGAGCAGAGCTGTGGCGATGATGGTCTTACACATGTCATCACATATCACCTCTGGAAGACAGCAGGTTGCACAATACAGTTCTGCTATTCCAATTTGTATTTACTGTACTTTATTGGCAACATTATTGTGGGATTTATTACAGCTTACCCTCAATATCTTCCTTTTCACAGAAACATTTCTCAGAGTAGCAGTAGCAGGTTCCGTAGCCAGCCTGGATCCCGTTCCTCAAGCCTCGTTCATGACCACCAGTAACAGTTTCCTCTTCAGTAACAAGAAATTTGATTAAAATGACCTTTATAGACTTTTTTTGTGAAACTAAATGGCCCTAAAATCTTTAAATTAAAATAAATGTGTATTACTTGTACAGTCTTGTGGGCATATTGAAATGTCTTTGCTTTCAACAGCATCACAGAAGCTATCTGGACAAGTCCTTAGGTCGGGAGAGCAGGTTGAGTAGTCCTCAGATATACCTGCAGAGAAAAAGATGACAGGGACCTTTGTAAACCAATATATATTTTACTGTTGAAACACAATATGTCAGTACTGCTCGAGCCTTCACAGTGTGTTGTTAGTGTTTGCACTGATCAAAATTAAGACCTCATTTTTCATGACTCTTTAATGTGAGTATATATAATATATCAAAAAAGAAATGCACATGCTGGATCTGAGCTTTTAATTCTGTTTCATTACCACCACTGAGGGAAACATGTTCAGTCTAATTAAGTTACCCCATGGTCTCATAATTAATATGGAAACAATTCAATGATGATATAAATCATATACTATTACAAAATCACCACTTTTAGTTGTTAGTTATTAAATAAAACATACCCTTCTCCACGCCTTGCCTCCACTGGCATCGCCCCGTTGTGGCCCCCAGTCCTCGGACAGACTCGCATTCTCCTCGTCGTCTATTCAGTGCACAGGAGAGGAACTGCTCGGGATTGGCGTTGTTTGCTATAGAAAATGGAGCAATAAACACACATAACTAACACACATTTTAAAAGCTGGATAAGGATCAGCATATGGGTCTCTCAGCTCAGAGTGGGAGAGCTCAACTTGTGTACAGGCACAGATTAGACTATGAGGTCGAGAGTAGTAGACCGGCTGTTAGAGTTTCACCTTCTCCATCTAGTCGGATGTGAATCTGCGCGCTGGACTCCATCTGTGTGTGCTCTTCCTTAGCTACAACAAGGTACTGCAGGTCCTGGCACTCGGGCCTGCGCAGAGCCTCCGAGTCATTCACATAGAGCAGTCCCCACATGTCATCAGGGGCCTGGGTGATGCTTATGGCTGCGTAGCAGGACTGTGTGTCAGCAGACATGTTCTTATCTGGCACCTCGAGCTGGTATGTGACACTGAAGCCATCAAACTGCTGGCAATTCTCCACACAGACTCTGCCAACCTGAGAGAGAGCAGGATAAGATAGCAAAACCTAAACATTTAGATAATATTAGGTAATTGAGGTAAGAGGAAGACATTGTGCAAAAGCTTTGTAACACCTAAGTGAGCCAGCAGGTGGCAGTCTCTCTGCAGGTTCATAAATACTGTTTCTGGGTGACTGGATTTGATTTATATGGTACATAGTTGAGAGTACCTGTGCGTAGTCTGAGGCTCTGCGTGTCAGTGAGAACATATGTGTGATGTTGGCGAAATGGATGTGGACTGGTAAGATGGTGACATTGAAGTGCAGCAACACTGTTCCTTCAAGACCGGGGTAAGTAGTGTCATTGACCAGGTAGTCCAGCTGCACGGAGCGATTCTCAGTCACACACAGGTTTTTCTTTAGCACGAGCTCTAAATTAAAGTAAAAAACATGAAAATGTTTATGTAAAACTTCAGTTTTTACCAAACAGATGGATTTTAGTAGCCATTGGATTACTTACGGTAATCATGGACAGTCTCTCGAATGCCTCCACGAGCAGCTGTCGTTTCCCTGAAGGTGCCTTTTATGTCAAATGTTTCCTTTATCCATGAATCACTACTGAGCAAAGTCCCCACATATTTATTGTGGCTCTGGTCTATTGGATAGATGGGGGTTAAATCCCTGTCAAAGACAGACAAGGTTCCGAAAGTGCCTCCCTGGAAAGAAAAACAAGAACGTGAGCCTAATGTAAAAGAAAGAGTGTTGTTTCAGTGTTGTCTTTTCACCTTTGTGCGATTGAAGCTGATCATAATGTCTGCTGTGTCTGTTCCATTCACATACGGTGCGTTATCATCCTCGTCGTTGACAAAAATGTCCAGTGAAGTTTCCACCTTGGTGATGAGCGATTCTGTTCGGACCGTGCAAACCAGCAGGAGTCTGTGGCGCTCACTCTCCTCTCTGTCCAACGGAGCAGTCACCACCAGCTCTGTGGTGCTGCCATTTACAGCAAATGGTGCTGGAATATCTGCCAATGCACGAGTTTAATATAATATACAAAGTCACAGATGAGTTTAAAAAAACTACTTAATCTACAAACTATAACTTTTCTCATTGGGTCAGTGCTGCAGGTTTTGTACAACCTGCAGAAGTCGTTTACAGTGGTGTGGTTAAAATGACAGAAGTTTAATAATAGCATTTAGATGAAATGCTAGACTAGTAGCACAAGTATCAAGGAGTCAGTATAGTAGTAAAACAAGTGGAAAGGAGTCATACAGCAGAGTGACTAAACAATATGTTCTTTCACATGTCACAGAGATTCTCTCCAATGTGTCTAACCTGATTCCACATTATAAGTGATAGTGTAGTTCGGGCAGACGTTGATTCTGGTGAGACGTCGGAGTTGCCGTATGGCCCCAGGGAACCTGTTCTCCATGATGTGCGGATTGGAGGTGTCTCTATGCAGAAAGCATAATTCCTTTAAATCTGTCTGAGCACACTGTGGCAACGTGGCATTGACGAAGTCCAGGGTGATCCGAGGGGAGTTTCTGCTGATGCACTGAGACCTCTTGGAGAAGTCTGGTAAAACGACGGCGTGCAGGACCAACTTCTTGACAGACCATGAATGTTGATCTGAGCCAAAACAAAAACAAGAGGCATTTTAATTACAGGCTGTTTTTGATGACTGTCCTCTTTTTTGCCTTGATGTAATTACATTTTCATCTTGAAGGCAGAAACCTGAGCACAGAGCCAGAGCATCATTAGTATGTAAAGAGCATAAGCATCGAGGAACTAATCTACTTTCGTGTGTACAGGATACCTGGCAGTGAATGGGAATTTACATTGTGATTGTGTCCAACTCACTTAGCAAGGCAAAGTCACTCTCCTCCAGGGTTTTGTTCAAGGACAGTATTCCAGTGTTAATGTCCAGATGGAACCAGGTGCTGTAGACTGGGCGTCTGAAAGAGCTCCCCCAGCACAAGTAGAAGTGTGGCCTCTCAGAGGCATCGTCCAGCATGGCGTGAAGCTGGAGGATCGGCGTACCCGCAGGCTGGCCAACGTACACCGTCTCAGTATATTCATTCTGAGGGAAGTACAATCCTGGTGCTCCTGCAGAAAGAAGACACGCAATAACCACATGTTCAAAGGCAGCCAGCCAAGTGAATCCGGTTGTATTCCCCGTCAGGAAAACACTGTGATGACTGAAAAGTAAGGTCTGACATTGCTGCTGACACGTGTCCTCATATAGAGCTGGATAACAGCTGTTATCAGGCATCTTTTCTGGATATTTGAGTGAGGCAACAATGCCCACAGACAGAGCTGTTGGGCCACTCAGTGGAAATTAACACATACATGGGATATGACAGATTCAGATGTTTTTCCTCTGATCTGGTTCTTTATCCCTCTCTCAGCGGAAATTAAAAAAAGGGCTCAAATGACACTTATGCAGCTCTTTTAATGAATTTCTCATATGGTCAATAAGGCGGTTTCCGCTTCTCCTTGTGTTCACCTTGAATAGTTTAATTACAAGGGATAACATGATATGGAGGAGAGTGATTCATTACCTGCCATGGTGTAGGCTGGAGTGTCTGTGCATGTGTGTGTGTGTGCATACATGTGCTGGGGAAAATCTATAAAGAGCTACAGACGGCTGTATGTTTTACAGGAAAATGGAGACGTGAGTGTTCCTCCTGTAATTATATCCCTGTTTTGTTCCTCTTTGACGACGGTAGGCGACCATTTAGGAAACGCACTAATGTCATTAGCAGACAGCAAAACTAGATTTTCTATTTCTGTTGGTGCAGTTGAAGGCTCAGCTCTGGTTTCAGACATTGATTTAATTTTGTGGGGCTTGGATGACAGGAGGCCGAGCTGATGGATAAAATGTGGCTGTCCTTCCTGAAGGATGGAGATGAAGATATACTCAGAGAGGCTGCAGCTCTTTTTATTAAATGTGTTTCCTGGGACAAAAACAAACAGTGCTTGCTAATCCTGCTGGGGTGGTGGGAGTCAGTTTCATTACTGCTAACATTTTAATGATGATTTTTTTTTTTTATTATACTGTTTGTATGACTTCTTGTGCAATGAAAAAAACATGTTCTTATGTTTCCTATTCTGACGATCAAGGGTCATGATGGATTCCTTTTTGTCTGGCTTGGAGTACTGTGTGTTATTCATTTATTGAATGACACATATCTGAGGTTGTTTGATACATAAAACGACGTGTCTATCGGATGCAGAAACCAGATGATGATCTTACGGTTGTAGCATAACATCGTAGTGTTATGACCTTTGAACATGACTCTCATGGACATGGGCACTAAAATTAGCCAGTGTCAATAACGACACAAGAGTACAAAATGTTTTTGCTAGATATTGTTAGTGAACAAATACAGGAAGTGCAAATAAAGAAACGCATGTAATCTCAGGGAGTTTCCAGCTATATACTCACAATGGCCATTAGGGGGAGGTATTATCATACTAACACAAACTGATCAAGCTTGTGGCAACTGCTTCTTAATTTCGTAATATATTTTAAGACTGATCTCTGTACCAGTAGTAGTAACTTGTTAATATGCTAATGAACTGTACTACTAACATTCTTGAAAATACTACTTTCAAGAAAATTTATTTGATCTACATAAGTGTTAACACATGACACCGTCAGGAATCTAATGTAGTAGCTGACAGCAGCTCTGCAATTAAAACCAGGGGGTCCAGCATGTTAACCGGTGGGAGCTGAACGCGTAAATGAATGCTGGCTTTGGCTCACAGCCACAGTGGCTGGACCCCATGCAGCACATTTCGTTTATATCATTCAAAATTCAATTTCTTTCCAGGACTGAAGCCAACAGAAAGCAAGCAGTTTATATCATAACTAATTAATTGAATGGATCAAGCAGGCCTCTCTTAGCAAATGGCATCTTTGGTCTGTGAAGCCATGATGACGATTTTTCAAAGCATGACTCATTACCTTCCAAGAATGATGGAAATACAGATAGTAATGACATTTCGCATCTTATCACCATGCATGGATAATGATTTAAAAATAGACCACATGCGTTTTATTTCAATGTTACTTTCAGATACTGACCTGTACTGATAGACAATAGGCCACATTTGGAACTGCCCCAACCTGCCATAACTCAAATTGTGCAAACATTACCGTCATAAGCAGACCTTTTACAGCCTTTACACATCTATAAAAGTGATGTTGTGCTGCCACATACAGTGTCATTTCTTCAAAAGCAGCAAAAGTAATTTTGCAAACAAAGCCGGTATTTGAACAGGGGGACTCTCACAGCCATCCGTGTTTACAGTAGATATCATGTTCTGCTGAGTGAATAGTAAAATTGTACAAGGCTCAAAAACAACATGGAACATCCTCTCACTCATACGTACATGTACGTTCTTCCTGGTTGTATTTGACAACTGCATATTACATGAGTTAATTATGACCTGTGTCTGTCCTGTCCCACATTTAAACTGAGGAAGGACATTTAGGACACAAGCTCCTCATCACAAAATCTCGAACCACGTGTTCAGTCAGCCACAGACCACAGTCTGTCTAGGACTGGTCAGATACGATAGGGTAGGACGCCCTTTCCGTCGTCCCAGACAAAGACAGGAACTCAATTAACTCAATGCGTGCTTTGGCTGATAGATTTAGTAGCTATGATCTCATGTGCTGGAGTAACCCACAGGCTTACTAATATATGTCTGTGAAACGAAACATAGATCAACCACACACACATTGTCTCTGAGCATCCAGCAGCAGATCAGGAAAAGTGTCCCAGCCTGTCTGTTGTTTAATTAATTCCCCTACTAATCTTAGACTGGAGCTCCTGCCGCGAGAGCTCATCCCATTGCCCTCTGATTCCCAAGGTCAACGTGGGCTGCATCAGTCCCTGGTAACGACCCATTGGAAAGGCAGTGTATCTGGCAACAGACCAATCAATAACCCTACCAATCAACAGCGATGCTGATTGTTTCTGTACTGATGAGACAGACGGGAAGAAAGGCTGATGGCTGCATGCGTCCAATCATCTGTGCTGCACATATTATGGACCCACTTGTTCAGCTGCATGGCCACAGGAATATTACATCTACGATACGGCGCAATTTCACAGTCAGTTCTACGATTTGCACCATTAGTATCCACATTTTCAAATGATGCATCATCTATGTCAAAGTATGACAAGCAGTTAACATAATGATATCAATACAATAAAATGTATAATCACTCTGATACCTAACACGATCACTCTGCTTCCATATACGTAACACTTGTGGAAATTGTTCTCTTCAGTGATTCAATTAACTAAAAAGCTGTACACTGAACTGTAATTCCACTTAAGAAATTTATTATTTATCATCATGTTTGGAAATCTCTCCGTCTTGGTTTCCCGGGCCAGTACGCACAGTTGCTTTGTCATACCACACTGGATCCAGAAACTGGATTTAATGTGGTGTCACAACAATGAGGCGGAGGAAACAACAAGGAAAGAAAGTTGTTTCCTGTCACGATGACACAGTCACTAAACGTTTCATCAGAGTAACATGATACCTGATCTCAGTGGGGGGGGGTGCAGTCGGGCTCCAGGTGGATTATTCAGTTTCTTGTGGTACATACCGTAACATAATAATCAATTACACCTAATGTAATCCACTTAGCCCTTAGAGAACACACAAGCTGAGATCCAATGAACCATGTTCATCAGTCATCAAGGAATCTAATAAAACATCTCCCTGGGGGTTAACTACAAGTACAAATTCAGTTAAAGGCCTTTCTCTGGGGGTGACAGTGGCATCAAAAATTGAACACAAGGTACATCACAGAGCTACGGACAGATTTTGGTAGAACAGTCATTAGAGTGCTTTGACAAAACATATCTGTCTTATCTGGTTTACTAATAGTACCCCGAATCAGGCAAAGGCTGTTATGGCTAACTGGTTAACTGCCGTGTTTCATTACATCATTAGATGCTCGATCTTGAGAATCAAGGACTTTCTGTCAATGCAAATTCAACAACTGAACTTCTTCATATTTGCTCTTATTAAGAGTAAAGATTAAAAGAAACAGACTGTTCACAGTGCATTCATCTTGCGTCATGCATCATGAGCATAAATGTCTATATAAACAAATCATGGCATGTTAGTCTGGATATTTTAGTCTGGACCAAAGCGACACCAGACACACTGACCAACAGTCACATTGCTAGCATGGCTAAAAACAGACATACAAATGCAGACCTCACACGTTCTTGTGGTTGTGTCAAACCTCTGCTGTAGTTCATGCTACGCATATTGGCATCGAAATCATTTTTATTCTGAGATATCTATACGTGCGCTGAAACATGTAATGAGTCGGGAGTATTTGCACTCGCCTCTGAGTCACTACGCTGTGTGGCACCACATCAGGTTTCAGGGCGAGCTGGTGGATTACGTTATGGAAACAAAGGGAGGGATGTTGCTTTGTGGAGGAGGGTGAACAGTGCTGATCTTCCAGCACACATAAAAGTGAAGCTTTTAGAGTTTCTGGCAATGGCAGGTGGTGGAAAGCAGTGGAAAAATGATTTCTGCTCCCATTAGTGAAGTGATGCCAGGGTGGAGCTGGTGGAGGAGCAGCATCTTCTTTGTGATAAGAAACAGCTGGGTTTATGGAAAAGTACTCATTTGATTTATTCTTTTAATTGCAGGAAACTCTGAACTATCTGTTGATTATTTTTAGAATATAAAATCTACCATCGGTGCTGCAGCATCACACAGATCATGTGGGTTCAAATGATTTCAATGTCCCTTGTTTCTTTCTCAGTTGCAAACGATGGGTCAAACGCAGCGTGCACCACTAGGCAACTGGAAAATAACTTGTCAAGACCCATGTGAAACAAGAGAACTAAATGCCCGGAGGGAAAAATTTCAATCAATGTCTCCTTGTCCTTTCACCACAGCAAATTAGATTCTATCCATGCATGAGAAGGGAAGTGTGACCCTGAACTGACTAGAGGATGAGGGAGAGGGCTGTGACAGGTAGGAACAGCATCCATGCTCTGCCAGCAACAGCAACAGCAAATATTGGGATGTCCAGCAAAGACAGCAATAATAAACTGTGCCCCCCCGACATGTGCTTCAAAAATAACCCTATCCCAGTTGGACATAATAAATTAATGGCACAATGAAACTTTGCCAAAATAAAGATGGAAATAGCAGGTTAGGTGGTAGGTTAAATATAAAAGATTTGTTAACCTCTTAAACCTTTTCCACGTACAGCAGTCTGTCAAAAGTTCATAAAACACTGTGCTGGTCCTTTTTACTGAAACTTCTATAAGAGAAGGTCTTAACAAGACAACACACCAGGTGTAGTTTGTGCAAACATTGTTTGTTTAGCAAAGCCACGCCTTGCAGCACTTCAGAGGACAATTAACTTTAAATAAAATGTTTAAGAGGTTGGGATAAGTCGAGTCGGGGACTGGGGCTTACAAACCTACAAATCATGACTACAGCTGGAAAAACAGCTTTTCCATAGAACAGAAGATCTGTTTTGTTTTAATTCTGTCAAATGTAGGAGCTTACACAATTAAATCTGAAATATAAACTCTGCAAACAACTTATATCATGATGTTTTCCAATTATACTAAGAGAGATGTAGTGACAGCAGGAGTGGGAAATTGACAAGATTTACAATGCATCCAAGGCAACACAAGACAGAAGCTTTACTAAATCATATAATGTAATAAGGAACTAAATCAAATAGCAGTATGTATCAAATGAGATGTATGGTCTGGCTCTTCTCAGAAGCAAAATATGCTGGTGAAAACGATCAGTCTAATGCAGGAAGAAGGTGGGGCGGCTAAAGATGCTGCATGGCTTCCTGTGGTACGGTGGGGGTCATTGCTGAGGTCTGCCACTTGGTTAAAGGTCAGAGGGCAAAGCAGGGTCAAAGATACAGTAGCAAGGTCATGGCAGAAGATAAACGGATCAATGCTTCTATGTGAAAACATCTGTGGCTCCTCTTTAGGAAGTGACGGATCACACACAAGTGTGTGTGTTAAGAGGATTTGGTTAATTTCGATAGTCCTTCATCAGGTTTAGTTGCAAACACCCCACACACCTGCATCTTGTTCTGCAGACCTTTATCAGTAATTTAAACCTTAAGTGAGCCTAAAATCAAAAGACATTTCAGCAGTAAGTTTATTCCTAACATTTAAAGTTCCTTACTTAAAATATTACTTCAAAACATCTTACATATAAACTGCAATAAACTCTGCAGGCACCAGCTCCCAGTTGTAATTTATGTCTTGAAATGCTCCACTTCTTCTAGTTAACTCTACTTGCAAGTGCAGGACGCCGCCGCAGCCGCATTTAAAAAATGCTGATTACTCTTATAGCGAGCGCTGATTGTCAATTTCCTTTGTTTGATTACCTCAGCAAGAAACGCTAAACTAATCAGTAACCTGGAACCTCGAGCAGAGACAGACAAACACTCCAAATTCTCACCAGTGCAACTTTTGTTGTCTACAACCTTAACAAATATTGCGGCCGTTGCTTCAACTCTGGCAAATGTTTAATGACTTCAGTTCTGGTGAGAGCATTAGAGGTTATGTGATACAAAAAGTGCATCACAACATAATTCAATTACTCAGAATATGAGCACTGACACATTTTGGTGATCTCAAGGCTTATAGCAGGAAATGGTTATATTATCGATGACGTCAACCGTCAGAACATCCTCCAAAAGTGAGATGAACTCACGCACAGATAAATCAATCTGATGTCATTTTGAGTGCAGTTAATGTCCGACCTGCAATCTGAACGCTGTGTGCACTTGTATAACAGGCGATATTTTTTTCCTAAAGAAAACAAACAGCCAGTGTTTACCCAGAGATAGGAGCAGCTGCTGCACACCTGCCTGCAGCTCACCCCTGCTTCCCTCTGTACAAGTGTAGGTCTTTTGTTGCAACGAACAGGCAGGTGAGGGGCAACGAGTTTAACGCAGGTTGTAGATTTCAACACCTATGAAATTATCGTCATGTCTTCGCTGTGTGAAATCGACTGTGTTCACCTACTAATATGTAGATGGAGGTTGGGTGTGTGACAGGAGCAACTTGTGTGATGTAAATCCACATATTGCTGAGACCTCCACTGTCTGTCACAATAAAAAAATACTCAGAGGACATTACACATCACTACAGCACCTCCAAAATTTCATAAATCATTCGAACAACTGTGCAGGAAACTGCTCCCTTGGGTGATTACGTACAGACTCATAGTTTATTGGTAAGCCCAATTTTGCACTGAGCCCTACACGTGGAAATTAACACATTCCTTGCATCTCAATTCCACTAAAAGACTGTGATAATTATCTATTTTTTACACTCTACATCCAAGATCAAAGCGGTGAGAGTATCCCCTGTTAAGACTGGTTTTAAGTCCAAAAGCAAATTCAGGAATTCCACACAATGCCTCTCTCTGTCATCCGAGCATCACAGTTGACATACTTGCTGCACAGTGAGTTTTACACACTCCTGAGCAATGACAGACACTTTAAATATAGCCTGCATGGGAGCACGGTGTTGGTACAGTTGGGCAGTGGGATTGTGAATGGGATTATAATATTATGATATATGACTATATTCATTGGACTCTAGGTCTCAATGTGCCATTCCACGCATAACAACCAGAAGCACAATGCATGTAGCACTTTCTGCAGTGATACTTCTAGGGGGGAAAAATACTTAAAACTCACTCAGCTTCCAAAATTGTTGCAATCTAGCAAAGCAATTTAGCTTTGCACATGAGCAGCCAAAATCCTGCGCATTTGTCACTTGCCATGTAGACTCCAGGTCCACTAGCTCTGTCTGCAGCGGCTCACAAAGCATTCCTCTCTGTTATTTTCGCTTCTCGCTTCTGCCATCACAGTCACTCACTTTAAATTGTGTGAATTTAAGGTGCATCTGTTTCAACTGACTGGAGAGCAAAAAGGAGGTGATGGAGGGAAGATGCTTTTGTAAAATGATGCTTTGAGTAGAAGAGATCAAGTGAAACTCAGCAGAGAGTAAGAAATGTAAATTCGTTTAAATGAATAAACTGTTTAATTCTTCTTGCATGGATACTGCATTCAACTCCAACAGATGCAGAGCAATATAAAACAGTTTGCTGCTTCACCATACCTTCGAGCAGCAGCAGCAGCAGCATCACCGCGATGTTTCCCGGAGAGAAACCACAACTTGGCCCCATATTCGCGAACCATAAGTGAAAGTTTGCCAACGAAAACGCGATTCACAGAAGTTCCTTTGAATGAAGAATAAAAATGAAAATCAAACCCATAGAATAAACAATGGGCGCCGTATAAACCAGCGTGCGTCCTGCGTGTGCGGCAGTTACATCAAGTCCTCAGTGTCCCATGGAGCGGCTGCTGCGCGCGGCTCCTGTGGCTGCTGCTGGGCTGACTGGCTGTCCGGGGGGGGTGGGGGTTCACAGCTCCTCACTGCCCCGCTGCTTCCGCAGCAGCAGGCAGCACAGCATCTGCAGAACATTTAAGAGCATAATTTAGGAGCGGGTCAGTCGTCTCATTAACACTCCGCAGGTTATGATCAACAATTATTATTAAATATGTAATTGATCGTGTTAAAGGTACAGACACTGTTTTTAAAGGGGTGTACCGTGTGTTTATGTTAATTATTGCTTCTTTAGGCCTGTATCATGAACAGCATGAAATCATGGGCGTGGTTGCAAAAGGATTTCAGTGGCTCATCATCTTTAGTTTTTGCCTGAATAAGAATCCATTTCACTGCTGAGCTGCAGCCCAAAACACTGGAGACATGCGCTCACTACAGTAAGACCTGGTGAAACAGTGTGCGACCTTTCCCCTCTCAGGTGGGAGGAAAGGTCGCCTTGATCACCTTGATCAGGTGTGTTCAGCCAATCAGAAGTCACAAATGCATGGATGCTTGGAAAACCAGCAGGGCTGCGGCCCTCGAGGACCGAGTTTGGACACCCCTGGTGTAGAGTGATGCATTGCTGCAGCCTCGGGGCAGGACACCAGTCACTCACACAGCAGTTGCTCTCCAATCAATGTCTCCACATGGAGAAACAACACTGGAACTTACTGGGATGTGGAGGGGACAGCAGGGCGTCTCAGGAGCTCTAGCAACTCTCATCAAGTGGAAATAAACACATTCCTGACGCAGCACTTACTTTTTGCTACAATCGTCAGCAAGAATATGCAAATTCACTTGACTGAAATGGGGTTTGTATTTGTTGCATCTTTAAACCAGGCTCCCCTTAAATTCCTCACTAAAGCAGAGTTAACACACTTAAAAGTGCTGCAGTATTTGAACATTATGTGTTTTCACTTACATGCTTATAATAAATGATCTGATAAGCAGATCCTGCACGCACAAGTCCACTTACACTATTAAGCAGGATAAATATAATACTGTTTGCTGTATCAAGGGAGAATGTGGTGATCATTATGTGATACAAGAAACCGAGCGATCCGCATGAGAACATTGTATCCAGGATAAAGTTTCCATAAGAGAGACTATTGGTATCTTGAGACGTATGCTCAATAATAATCAATAAAGACAAGGGAATGTGGTATGTGGAACCACAATGGCGTCGTATGGGCTTCTTCTTACACTGTGACAGTGGAGCGCTGTAGCAAGAGTTCAGCAGCGTCTGAACCTGAACGGCAAGCTAAATATGAATCTCCTTTCTCCTTGTTTGATATGTCATAACTCCTGCTTATTGTATTTAATAGGTTGAATGCTGAACACGCAGGAACCCACTCTGAATGAGTCTGCTCACATTTTAATACAAAGCTGCATCACAAACATAAAAGTTATCTTTAGACTTCTGTGATGAGTCTGTATCGATTACATTTTCCTCTCATGGAGGTGCAGCTTTGCATTTCCTCTGCTGGCACAGTAGTTTGGGAAAGCAATTACAGACTTGAGTTTTGTTCAAGAAGGCACAATGCACCTTCTGGGACTCCAACGTCTACTCACAAGACAATTATCAAACCCACTCCACCACATTACGCGATGTCATCACGGCTTTCTGAGGCGTGTGTAATATGGTTTTACTCTAAAAGAGCATGATGCTGTTTCATTTCATTAACTAGAGGGTCGTTCTATGATGCGCACACACCACCCGACCTGATGCTGAGGGCACACCACTCTGAGCATGTTCAATGCTATCATTCAGGTTATACGCTGTACCAACATGTCTATAAATCACTCCGCTTACAATCTGAGGATAAAAACAAACTCTGTTCCAGTGCACATGTGAAAATGTGAAACATAAAGGGCTCTGACTCCTCGAGGGGACCCGTCGTCGTCCTCTGATGAATTGGATTTGTGTAATTTCCCTGATTTTCTAATACAATGAGTGCAAGAGGTGCCGTTCCCATTAACGACACTCCTTTGTGAGCTGTGCATCTTGACCCCTATTAAAGCACTGTCACTTGGACAGCAGATGGTACCCCTCTACACACATGCACACACACACACACACACACAAAAAGAAAGAGTGGCCATGGCAACAGACTCATAATAGCTAGCGTGGTGTGAGTAGATTTGGAGTGGAATCACTCGGCCTAATTTGTTAAGTACCACCTCGGCATTTTTGAATTAATCAGCATATTCAGTGGACAAAACAAGTGGCATAAAACAAATGTTCAGCCGCCCACACTGACAGCGGATCAGACAGAAACTGGACAGTGATAACACAGGCAGTGTTTTAATTGTACAGTAGACCAGGTTTTTACAAAGTCCTGCAGATGTTGTAATAATTTATATTCTTTATGAATATTGTCTGTTTTTCATTGGGAAAAAAGATAATGGCATCAATGGAAAGAGAGGTGGATTCTGTTTATATTCGGAGGAAGAATTTCTTCCTGTAGAGAAAGTAAGCGATGAGCACCCAGAGTGCAGTTCCCCACAGGCTTTGAAAGAGCCACTCCCAGTGACTCTCCTGGAAGCGCATCTCCCAGCTGAAGGGGAAGTAGAAACCCAGGAGAGAGTGGCCAACATACACCAGGATGGAGTTCATCCCTGAGGAGCAGAGGAAAGGAGACAGTTTACCACCTAAATATATGAAATGCAAATGGTATTATGCAGAGCACACACATCACTGGACCCTTTTTTGTGGGTAAACAGTACCTGGATATATGAAGGGCTGTCCACCCCACCAACCCTTGATATCAGTAACAAAGTACATGCCCCCGAGCAACAGGAAGGAGAAGCAGCCCATACACATCACATAAGACAAAGACCTGCAGAAAAAGACCATCAACAGCACTTCACAGCAACACCAACGTTTGACCCTGTGGACATGTGGACATCACTAATATGTTAGTTGCACAGTGTCGACAAGGGTGTAAAAACACCGAGTCTATCAATCTTCTACTGCAAATAAATAACAGCCAGAGGTCCCAAGACATATCCAGCAAGCTGTCCTGCAGTTCTCTGGATCAAACTAAAGCATCAGCAGTGAATCCTTGGCGCGTGCCGTATGGAGCCACGCCAGTCAGTCATGTTCCTGTCTGTTCCTAAGTGCAAGAATGTTTGATGTAATATCATCTAATGCAAAATGGCTGCCTCCTGGAGCCTCTTTCCAGGGGGGTATTATTTATTTATTTATTTTCTATCTCCGCTGAATTGGAGCCAAAAAAAGGCTCATGGCAGGGAGTTAATTACTTCTAGACATCCAGGCAGGGACTTGTACTCAAGAGCTCAATAACCTGTGCATGATGAACTGCCTATAAAAGGCAGGTAGGTAATGGCGAGGGATGAGTGCAGTGTTAGCGCGAGGCCCCAGTGGAACATCATGAAGAATTTGCTTACACATCACAGATGAAATGGTATTCTTCCTGCTGAAACATTAAAATGATTCACATCACATTAAGGGGAATGTGGGAGTGGAATAAATGCACAGGTCGTAAAGCACGCTATGTTTCAGGTAGTAATTGCACCGTATTTCACAGCGAATCGTTACAAACATTTGTCAAGGTGCCATGCCTTGTTTCCCAAAAAGTCCTAGAATAGTCTGGGAGCAGTTAGACTGAACTATGATTATGTGGATGCTAGATGCTTTTCCCAGGGCCTGATCCTGTTCCATTACACAGGGCTGGTAAAAGGTGTAGTAAGTGCTCCTTGGGTAGAGAGGATAAAGCATTCTTTCTTTTGCTGGCTGTAGGGAAGAGTGATCACGTTGGGAGGATGTATAACCGCTCCACCTCACGCTCTCGACAGCCCAGGTGATTATTTACAGTTGTTGCTGTCGTTAGAAGTAAGTAAACGCATGTTTTAGCAGCCTTGATTTGTGCCTGTTGGAAACCCATCCTTTGTTTTGTGAGGAAAAGTGGCTGAATTTAGAGGGTCAGGAAGCACTTACCAAAGGTTTTTATTGACAGGTATAAATCCTTCGTCTCGCGTGCACTTAGAAAGGACGGCTGCAGAGATTCCCTGAGGGTGGAAATGAAACAGATTTCAAATCGATGGATGGCGATAAAGCAAGCTGTATTGGGCTGCTAAAATGTAAGGCAACAGAATCAAGCAAGTCTGGGCATATGATCTCACAGGCGGAAAAACAAGGTCCATCAAGTCACACGTACACAATGTTGGACTGTAAACCAGACAGTTTGGATCATCCACCAACATACGGAGCAGAGTCACACTCTGAAGCCTTGCTATGGTCCTTCAGCTCATGCCACTGAGGAACTGTGTGTGACCTCTCTCATCTATTTACCTCCACATATGATTTAGAAACATTCCGTGCACCAGAGAGAAACCCAGGGCAGTAGATCAGAATCCAAACATGCTTGTTAGGGGGATATCCATCATGCGTATAGATGACAGAATCGATGATGTGGAAATAGCCTAGCCGTGGCTGGATTGAGTCTCCAGGCTATCCAGGCAGCAGGATGCGGGATGGAGCTGGTATGTGGGGCAATCGCTCAATTTCAATCTCTCACTTTTGGAGCCTGATCGTTGGACTTTAATTAACAGGGGCTGTTGTTTATTAGAAAGAAGATGCATGGTTGACTCTGAATATCAATCCGCTGTAGAAATCCTGCTACAGTGAATTGTGGTGCAAAACCTGGCTTTGTCGTTTAATGTGTCAACACTTTTCTGTGAACCGGTGCTGCGATTGAGTGCATGTGCAAAAAAAGGAGCTTCCTCCTCCACTGTGGAGACCTGCTAATGTCAAGAGCACATGCCTGAAACAAGAGGCAGCTAGGCTC
>JAUMHF010000007.1:4037339-4084929 GCA_032359275.1 Microctenopoma steveboyesi | reverse complement strand
CTCCTCTGAGCCAAAACCATATTCGAAAATTCAGAATCAAGAGCAGGCCAATCACTGAAACTAATTTAGCTTTTCTGCTAGTGAAAACACATCGTGGGACAATAAATATATTCAAACACCTAGATTAGGGAAAAATACACATAAGCAGTGCACGTGGAACGATTACATGCTGTATTTATGCTTCACATGAAGGTTGATAACTATTACAATGTGAGAAGATCTATTTTATTGTTCTTCTCTATTTCAGTTAAGCAGGATTGCCTTTATTGAGCTTCCTAAAAAGTGTCGTCTTGTCTCCGACATTAGTCTTGCAGAACATCCACGTCTTTATTAATTGCAGTGAATTATGAGATACAGTGGAAAAACATAAAGTCTAATGTTTATTTATTTTGTAATGTGTTACTTTATCACTCCGCGCCTCTGGGAGAAGCCAAATGGATCTAATTTATTTCACTGCCCTCCAACCACTCGCTCCACAATAATAGTCAATAAGATTCAGCACCAGGAGACATAATGGGGGAAATTTATCATTTAAGAATTGAGGTTAATGACATTTAATTCTCACAATACAATTTCATAGAATTCTCACTTATAAAATCCGGATTTTTCCTGATTTAAAATGACAAAATATCCTTTTCCTTGCGCTTATGGACTTCTCCTATAGCTACTTCAACAAATTCCTCTTACTTTGCTGATATATATGTGTAGAAAACCCCCTTCCAATAAAAATCTGGGTCTTTTTTTTTTCCTATTTGCACTGCAACTCTATAAACACGGCGGAGTCACACTACACTTTTGATCTAGACTGAAATAACTTAAAAACCGAACGGATTGCTATGGAATATTTTACACAACATCTTCAGGATAAACTGGTGTGATAAAGTTAAAAATACTTTTGAAATTCTAAACATTATACATGGTAAACAGCACAATGAAAAAACGTGAGCATGTTACTAGATCATACTAAACTTTAAATACTACCCAAATATTTTGTTGATATTGGGCTCTAAAAATATACATAACTTGATTAACTGATTATAGAAAATAAATAAAAAAAACTGTTTCCCTAATTGATTACCCCCCAGTGTGGTTTAACCACAAATAAATAACCCTCATACTCCTACACATTCCAGTCTCTAGGAACCCAGCACAGTATGTTACAGCAACTATATAACTTTAAACTAATGGGACTTTGTCTCTGCTTCTGTGTGTTTTCTCTGGCAGAGTCTACTGGCTCCTTCTTTTCATTCTGCACAGTTTGATTTCAAAGACTGAGTGATGCAGCCAGCTCCTCCAGTTCCATCATCGCTCCAGGTCACAGGACTGCCTGTTCAGGATGTCTGCCTCCACAGCATGAAGGCTCTTGCTAACCCCGTTTTGCAAACAAGCTACATCTCTGCAGCTTCTCAGTACAGCGTACATGAAATCAGTGGCTAGACACAGTTCAGCAAAGCTTGGCCTCTCTACAGGGATGTTTGTCAATCTAGCTAAAGCCGACTAACAGCCTCCTGTCACAGGTTTAGAAATGCAAAATGGACCATCTCATATAACACTTTGCGTCTCCCTGTGGGACACATTCCCCTTCTAAATGAAACAGAGGCCAGCTTGCCTCTCTTTGTGTTTTTAGACCACCCATGTGCACAAATCCACAACAAATCGGACCTCAGATTCTATCCAAGCAGATTTATGATAAAATGTCTTTATCCCTTTGAATTTCCGCTTCACTGAAATTGACATGTGCTTGGCCTGTAAAAGAGACTTTGCGTGTAGGTATATAAATTGATGATGCTCTTAATCCAATGCTTGTATACTAATTGCAGAAGAATGTTGTTAATATGCACAACTTTCCTCATCTAAAACCACATGTGAAGCACAGAGATAGCGTGCATCCCCATGAGGCACTGGATACCAACGTCTGCCCGGAAACACAGCCACACATGGATGTTGTTTAATTGTACTGAGATCACACAAATGTCCTCTACCGGGTCCTGCTAATAAATTGCTTTAGCGGCTATGACTAATACCCAAGTGGCCGGGAAGCACGTTGCAGGGTTTACCTGCAAGGCAGTAAGTAAAACAGCAAGACGGTAAAAGTGCTCAGGTCTGTGTGACTCATGAAAGCAGGAAGAGGTTTCTGTGTCATTCATCTGTTGCTCTGGTTTCTAGTTTCATTTAGTTTACCAGCTGTGTTTAAAATCTTCACATGATGTACCATACCAGAACGATGACCCATGCAAGTAGTCGACAGAGGATGTGGAAGTTCGTCCCTTTGTAGAAAATGATAATTTTCCCTGCCTGCATAAAAGGAGGAAGATGTGAGCAGAGACACCAAACAGATTCATCGTACATTACATGAGAAACACCATGTAAACACAAACTGTCACTGTATTTACCCCTGGGTAACTAAATAGGCCTGGGATGTGGGTGTCAATGCTGCGTCCCTGACATGGCGGTCACATTTCTCCTATCCTGTCAAGCCAGATGTGAAGTGTAAGTCATGCACACCCTCTGATTAATTTGGTGATGATGAATATGTTTCAGCCGAGGACATTAGCATCAGCGAACACAGAGGAGGGCAGCGGACACCTGGTGTATCGTCTGAGACTCGCTGACTGAAGGACTCAGTGCTAACCGCCCACAGGGAATTGAGCAATGTGGCCGGTTTGGCATGGTAACTTCCCACAGCATAAATGGTAATAAGTGACCGGGTTGCCACCAGAGATCGGGTCTAGAGACCAAAAGCTCTCTCACAATATTTGGTCAATAAAGAAAGGCAGCTGTGCACTTACAGTGTGGCGGGAAAATAACAGAAACCTTCCCTCTACTGCAGAGTTGACTGTAGTTCCACTGTATTATACATTAACCTCTAAGATCTTAATAATAAAAAAATCTCTTAAATTATTTTATTTCTCTGAACAGTTCATTGGGGGTTTGGGGGATTTTCACGTATTGGGGCAAGGGGCAGTTCACCCAAATCACAAATTAAAACCAGTACAGTACTACAGTCAAAAACACTACAGTAGTGTTTTTGTGTAAAAATGCCACTTTATAGTACAGTTAATGTGAAAAGTAGTATTAATATGTAATAATTTGTCTATATTTATGAAACAACAAACTAACATATCTTTGTGTTTCAGGTCTGTTCAGTTCTTGACTGACTGTAACAATTTAACCAATTTTGACAAAGTTTAGCTGATGTGAATTTAAAATGGCTCAATGTCGCAACTAAAATGTCAAGTTTCAAAAAGTCAATTAAAGGTTATCGCAGTCATTCGGCAATCTATATTACTAATAGATTCAGAAAATACTATTTAAGAACAACTAATTTCTAACTAAGTAATGACAACAGATTCATTTAGGCTAAAAACTGTAAAATATTCTGGTATTGTTGAATCATACAGGAGAAATAAATGAGCCATCCTACCTGCATCCCCAGAAATCCTATTACAACTGAGTTAATTGTACCCAGAACCCCCTCAGGGTCAAAGGGCTGTGTGGTGTGATACATTTCCTGGAAAAAGCAAATTGAAAAAAAAAAAGCAACATTGTTTTAATGGTTCCTGGGAGACTTTTTAATAGGTAGATCAAACAATCAGTGGTGTATGAAAAATATCTTACTTTGCAAGTGGGGTATCTGTACATGTTATCACCAAACATCCATCTATCAATGTATCCTGCTGCACCTCCAGTGCAGTTTGGGTAAAGACCATTATCACCAATGCCGCCAGCTCCCAAATACCCTCTGATGACATATAATATTGTATAATTAGTGTTAATTAGATTAAAAAGTAACACAATTATTATGTTATTAGGATTATAAAATGCAAGGCTCTAAAAATAAACTGTAGCAATGTGATGGCAAAGGTGTCTGTCCACACCACACATCCACAATATTTCACTAAAAAGTAAAAAGCAATCTGGAAAAAAACATAAAATAAGACCTGCGGGGAAAAAGGTGCTGTTATGTGAATCCACAGTTTTATGCCACACTAATGTCATGCAGAGTCACAGAAATGGGGAGGAAAAACTCACAAAAGGCGGCACAGAGCCGAAGACACAGAGCGAGGAAGATGGATCCTCTGCCTCCTCTCCTCTTATTGCACAAGACAGACTGAGATTGGCTAATTATGCCCTCTGAAGCATCCACCATAGGCCCATAAATCATGGCAACACAACACCACTACAGCAGAGCTATAGCCCCAACTGGAGATCACCTCAGCATGGACATGTAGGCTGAAATTTACAATTTTAGCAGTGGGTTAAATAAGCCTACAAGGACAACGGGGCTTGGACTTACGTGGGGCAGTTGGGTACAGGCATGAGGAAAGTGATGCACAGCCACAAAGTCTCCAGCAGGATGATAATCAGCCACTGTGGCCAATAAACAACCACATCCTGGATGGGGTTCCACCAGTGATACTGCATCACACACACACACACGCACAAATCTTATGAACATAACAAACGTTTGTCATTACAACACATGAATACACTTTTTAGTGTGTTTTGAAGACACTTTGCAATAAGAAAAACAAAAATGACAAAAAAAATCCTTATATTGACAATAGAAAAGGAGAAACTTTTCATCAGTCTATTACAAATGTACTGCATTTATGGTAAACGTTGTACCTAAACTAAATGTTAGCACGCTGATGTTAGCACTGTGCCTACTGTTCAGCCTCAAAGAGATGCTGCTGGTGGTCAACTTCTTTAATGTTTTTGCCTCAGCGTGTAACGACTGATGAAAGTGAACATGACAGAACTGCTCACCGCTCTCAGGGGGATTTCTTTCTGGCCCCAGAAAGTCTGCAGCAGAGACAGAACAAAGTAGGTGAAGCCCAGGCGCTGCAGAACTCCAGGGATCCGCAGCCAAGACCAGGACACTGGAAAACAGTCAACAACTCACAGTGTGAACCCTCGTAACTGCTGATTTGACCAGATCATAGATCATTTAGTTCACTTTTACTTCCTGAAGAATAGAGACGGATAGAGCTACACATTAGAAGATGGTGTCAGTCTTCAGGACATGGATATGTCATGGAGGTGGGAAGCTAATGAAAGATTCCCAGTTATCTCTCTGTCTCAACAAATTGGCCTGGATAGGCCTGGCCTCTGGTTGAGAGATTGATGGTAATCTACACATTAGTTAATTGAAAACCTCTTTGCCGCACAAAGTGCCGTAAAAACTACGCGATTTCAATCATTGATCAGAGCAAATCCAATATGTGACGGAAATCTCTTCTCACAAGAAAAGAGGAAGCTCTCGCTAATGACACTTCTGTTAAATATGCAGCTTCCTAACACCTCCCTTCAAGATAATTTATCTGCCTTCCACCAAAACTGTAAACGGAAATCATCCTGAAGGAGTTTCAGGATGAACTGAAGCAAACTGTCTGACCTCGTGCTGAAGTGTCAGTGCATGTGAGAGTGTGTGTTCTTGTGTTTGTGAAACTGCCCATTTCTGACGTTCAATACCATTTAGGAAGCGGAAGCCCTGCTGTCTACTTTCCATGTCTGAGTCCTTTTAGTAATAGATTGAATAAAATAATGATTCTATAGTGGAAGTGAGCAGAACTGAATAAAGCCGTCAGAAAGTAGAGCAAAGAGCGGAGCCAAAAACTTTTGTTCACTCAAACATCCTCTGAAGTCTGCTGAACAGAAGTGGCTTGAATCTGACCTGCTAGACCCAAATCTAAGGAATCAAAATTATTAGTCATGTCTTTAGTTTTATCACATTTTTATCTACACTAATTTCCATAGGATTTGAAATGAATTCCTCGAATCAATAAACCAACAACCAAAATGGAGTTTCAGCATCTGTAACGCTGCTTTGACCATGATTTGTGCGCCTAACCTCGTCAGCATTCATTTGAAATGACTCATACTGACGTTGAAACGGTTTTCACGCATTGAGCTGATACGATTCCATTCTCTTATTTGATCAAACCCTGGGGCCGAACAGCCCAGGACGTCATCGGAGACAAGAGTGCAGAGCTGTAGTTCATGGTAAAACCCAGTGTGCTGTTATGGGCAGTTCTAGCAACAACCTCTGGAGCAGCTGCATGGGGCTGAATGGTGTAACACTATCTGTTTGTAATTGTCCATTACCACAGAGGTTACTTTTGCTCAATCTGCCTCTCTTAAACATCCCCTGGTGCTTGATTTTGAGACTGCACACACAATAACAATATTTTTGTTAACCCAGTTAAACAGGGCAACACCCAGTAAAAGCCCATTAGCACCAGGGAAGAGTAATGGGTGAGGCACCCTGTGAATCCCCCAGGTTGGATGAAGAAATGGGGATTTTAAGCAGATTTCCTCTTATGCTCATAACCTTAAACAAATATAGTTTGTGTTTCATCTTTTAACTTCAGGAAAATACACATATAATTTATTTGTTCCAATAGTTATTGCAGTACGTGCTTCATAGGTTGCACTCACATGGTCCATCTCTTGGAGAGTAGTTGAGGAAGCAGAAGCCAAGCATCAGAAGTACAACTGTTCTCCATGTCACTTTGCGCAGTAACTGCAGGCGGCTAACACCTTTCCTCTGCATGGATGTGAAAGCCAAGACCACTGAAGTTCCGATGATAAACACAAACCTGGGAAAATAACAGTGTTGATAATTTTATTACAAACTAAGCTACCAAAACATATCTATGTACAGTATGTACACAAATATACACATCTGTGTTTATTAAAATAGGACCGAACACACCATGGCATGACAAGATCTGCTACCGTTAGACCTGCAACAAATCCAGAGACACTGATTAATATCAAGAGACACACAGACGCATGAATTTGATCACATTTCACACAGTTCACAGTTTTTCAAAAAAACTACACGATGAAAGGATGTATTGTTCTTAAAGTGCTCCTTCAGTCATTAACTCTACACTTTGAAAAAGGTATGATGAATAAATATCTAACACTCCTGTGACAGAACAGGCACTTCAGCATAGAGATGATCAATCACACCGTCCCAGGAATCAATACAGCCGAGGAGGCGCGGCAGTGTGGTTATAATTACATTTAAATTTAGAACACACTTAATGATACTAATATCACAAAACCTTCAGTGACATTTTTCATTTGAAACAGGACCTATCAACTGTCTCCTTCAATCACAAGTGCCTTGCTCAAAGTCACTTTGAGGCCAGTCATTGCTTCAGGGGACTGTTACTCACTGCACCTTGCCGTAGTCTCCTAGCTGTTATTTAATCACTCATCCCTCCCTGGTTGTTAATAACAATGACAGATCACGGCTTTGATTGGTCTCATATAAGAAATGTTTGACGGCCTTTATCATGATTAGTCACAACAGGTCTGAAAATGAGGCAGATTTAATGAGAAGGAAGCTGGCGCTGAATAACAGCCCTGAGTTCATGCATTAATTGCAAATCTAGTTTGGTGTAAAGATGCTGCAGAACCACCAGCTCTGTCCATAAAACAGATTTGCCACTACCACTCTTGGTCCCTTCATCTGCTGCAGATGACAGATGACTAATTAAATGGGAGTTTTAAACAACATGAATGATGCAAACCGCTTTAAGTCTGATTACATCTTAAACTGTGCACATCTAATGTTGTACTCAACCATTCCATGGTGCATGTTGAAAGAACCAATAGCCTCCTCCACCATAGTTCACAAACACCATGACGGTGAGGGCAAACCTGCAAAGACAATACAGTACAATGGTTAATCACCGCAGTACACTACTTCTCTAAAGAAGTAAAAGTGAGGCTATTCTTAATGTAACGGTAAAGTAAATGAAGGACATGTAGAAAAATGGAAAATGGAGTCGGAGCAGTCTAGCACTGTAAAGCTGTAATAGCTAACAGCTAATAGATTTCGTAGCTTCCCAATACTTTAAAATGGATCCGATATTAACATCTGAATTAAAGAGGGCCAAGAAGGGCTTTTTATTCTTTACTTTTCTGTCACCCTCCAAATGCAAGGTAATGCAATCTAAGCATTATGAATCACTCAGGAAATGAACACTTGTCCTCTGGATCTCCTCGAGCAGTAGTGCTGACTAAAGACTTTGCATCTAATATATGAAACACTTTATACTTTAGCGCTGGCCAAGGCTTCTGAAACACAGCACACGTGATGAAGTGCTTTACTGAATCAGGTGCTGGAGGGGAAATGGTGCTTGTGTTGTATGACAGAAAATAAGTGGGCGCCATCAGACAACACAAATGTGTAGGGGAACGTAAATGGTCGCATGGTCAAAGGGCTACAGAGCTTCGCTCGAAGGCACATTCCATCCATGCAACACTTAACATGTTTGAATCTACGTATTTGAGTCATGTATTACTTAATTTGATTCAAAGGCAAACATTCATAAGCAGGTCTTGGAGAGGCCTAATAAGATTAGGACACGTTCTAAGAATGGGTCTGATAAGGTGCACTGTATCTACCGCTGCCTCCTCTTGTTTTCCTGCTTAGATTCAATTTAGAAGTGCACCAAAGCCATTACTGATCTTTTAGCCCCAACCTACTGATACAAGATTTTAATCGGCCACTATCATCTCTAAAGGGCTATTAAAGTAGAGTAACCCCTGGTGCACATGTCCATGCTGTCTTTCCTTCATACATGCACACACACACGCACACACACACACACACACACACACACACACGCACACACACACACACGCACACACACAGACTATCATTTAAATTTTTACGAACATATCCATTAGTCACCATAGTGACAAAGACAAAGGTTAAATCAGTATCCAGATGAGACCTGCTGAAAATCACTGCCCTATCACAGCTTTTTGGGCATTTTTTAAATTAAACACTCTGGGTACCTGATTGTGAATGAGAGCTCCATTATCAGCAGATTAAATTACAAATCCCACCCACATTGGACATTTACAGCTGCTGATTATTATTAAGAGAAACTAAGTACTTAATTATTATGATGTGTGTGAGATCCCTTTGTTTTGTGCTGCACCAAATATAGATAAGGTCCAGGCTGAAGCACCACAGGCTCATTTCTTTGCCCCTAATGAGGTTTAAATTGTAAATATCCCTGTGAAGTTCTGCACAGGACATTTGTCACTTCAGTAATGCACTTAATTCATGTCTGGAAATTGGTTTCTTTGATTTATAGCTAATAGATCACATACAGACGTGTCTTTCTTGCAGGAATGACAACTGGATATGACTAATAGACACTGATGGAGTTCTTTGATTTGAATCACTGTACATGGATTACCAATTAGAGTATAAGCTTAGTACATTTCCCAGTTGCAAATGAATAGTTACAGCCACTGCAGAGTATTGAGTTACCCACTGTGCTGGCCATATCAAATACACCGACACCCTATCTAGTCATAATAAATTACTACTCGAGTGGAAATACCAAGGTTCTTTTCTTGTGGCCAAACATCTGAGAATATCTGAAACTGAATCTTGGAAAAACTTGGAGCTTAGTCAAAATACGGCACAGAAAGAGTCAGCCACCTGGTGTTTAGAGCTACTGACAATCAATTGTTTTGCTTCAATAGTTGTTCCCTCTCTTGTATTAGCACTGCTAACTACTGACGGTGCAATTTTCAACAGTAAGAAAACTGGTGACAGGCTTTTAGCAGTGTGGCACAAGATTAAAATCCAAATCCTTTTAGAAAAATTAACGCTGAACCGTACTCCACGCTTCTCTGTATATCATGTCAGTAGAGCCTGAGCAATGTTCAGAAAAACCTTTCACCACAGAAGAAAATCCTTTTGCCTTCAGAAATGTCTCAGCATTTATGGCAGGTGACTGATGTGTCTGTTCTCGAGGACGTTGATTATCAGGGGTATGGATCATAAGTCACGGAGCTGAGGAGGCACATGCACCATTAATCTAAAATGATGAGTCATTAGGTGTTGTCCGGTATGAGAAGTTTAGTAGTAGCATTACCAGACGGGACATCAATATGCACAAAGTGTCTGTGACCCCAAAGTGACATTTCACCTAATACGATTAAACAGTGCTGTAACTGAAAAGAAATCTAATCTGAAACCTTTTCCTTGATGTCTGGTGCAAATGTTTTCAACTAATTCAAACTATGTGGTCTTTTGATTTTAGCAGAAGACCCAGATGGAGAATATCTCATTCATCTGCTGGACGAGGTCTCTGTGCTGCTGGATTTCCTCTCGCTCTCCATTTTGGCAGGAGATGTATGGCTGTGTGGATGTGTGCTGATATGTTGTTATATAAATTATTTGGCATGGGGGAGGTCAAAGCCACACCAGCATCCTGTTTCCAGAGAGGCGTGCTTTGTGTCTAGCCTTAGGCCACAATTAAGGTTAGCATGGAGTCCAGATTCAATCACATGCATCACTCCTGTCCAATAGAAACACACTGTTCCAAACATGAACTGATATCAGAAATCATGCCCCAAGCCTTACCGCCTGATAACCACAGCTTGGGGAAACATGTGGCCAGACGGTGACCCTTGTAATTATTCATTACACAGGGCCTGTGCTTTTTCATCATGTCTCAGACAGCTCCAGAAAGAATCAGCATGTGAACCAGCCACATGTGGTGATATGGTAATAAACAGGACGACTGCTGATACCATGCATACCCTCTGAAAGTGTCCAGTGAGTGCAGACGTCTTGATTTAGTTCTAGCAGTACTGGGCTCAGCCTCAAAGGTGTTTTCTCCATCCTGAAAAAAACAATTACAGAGTGGTGAAACAAAAATCATAAGTTTGGCTTTTAATTACTGCATCTAAACACTTGTGTCAGTCACTAATCTGTTAATCAGACACTGTACTACTGTGTCTACGTCAACCATACTGTGTTTTTTGTTATTTGTTAAGCGTTTCCACTCACAATTATCTTAAAATAACAATAACTGATATTTTGGTATTTGACATTTGAAGATCCTTTTCTTGAAGTTGTCACATTATTTTGCACAACTTCTGTACATTTAGAATAACACAATCTGTGTGGACAGAACACATAGGAATTAAAAAATGGGAACACGACAATCAAATGCAAACTTGTTTTTGCACAACTATAATTCTTCTGAGATGGAAAAATGTTGACAAAATCAAAAATGCTAAATGCCACATAGGTCAGAGTCCATCAAAGACATATCTGTGCATCCTCGGTCCTCTATTTCCCTCGCTCTGTGAAGGCAGCACAGAGATGACTCTGGCCTGTTGCCCTCTCAGTTAGATTAGCCTGCTTCACTGGACTCCATGCAGCAGTTTTAAGAGCCAGAACAGGAAGACACCAGTTCTAATATGTTATGATGGATCTGCATGCCATCCAGGCAGCATATGGAAGACAGAGACATCTTGCTTGGAAGGATGAGAGGGGCTATTCATGCTGACCAAAAATACACAGCAGCTTTTACCATCAAGCAAGATGATTGGATGAATACAACGCTCTATCGCTTCCATGTAAGTCTGCTCTACAATTGGCTCTGCTAACATTTATATCAATCATTCCATTAGTGTCTCCCACATGACTTGATGACTGGAGTCTCAGAGCAATTTTGGTATGCATCTCAGGCTGCAGAGCTGGCCAATGAAAGCAACGCAATCTCACTGCTGGATCTAGGAAACATTCTGGTCTCCTTAAATGTTTTAACTTCTGTAAACTAAAAAGAAAATTCCAGGAATAAAAAGACCAAATAAAAAGATATAAAACTCTCTGAACTGAAATAAGTGTCAAATTATTCCTCATACACACGTAACCTATTTACAAAACCCTTGGGTTTGGTGGTGCAAACCAGACATACTGAAAGGTTTCTGTCGTTGTATCAGTGAGACTGTCACCCCAGCACCAGTCTGATGGGAATCAAGTGATTGGTTTATGATTAATTTAATCAATCAAATCAAGCATTTATGGCATCTCATTGCATTAAAGATATTATTCTGATGCACTCATTAGATGCAGCAGTTAACTTACATTATCCAAGTGCTGTGGGCTTTGGCAGCAAATGGTCTTAATAAATTTTGATGTACAACGTCTCCTGTAAAACGGACAAGAAGTCTGGTCTGCTTGGTTCTGATAGAAGAGTGAACAGTGCAGAGCGGTCACAAAAAATGTGTTTACCTGTAGATGTAGGGTGCCGCAAGAAATAAGAGAGCGATCATGGCTAGTAGGAAAGCTACAACCAGAAGAGCTGAAATAACAATAAACATGGACAGGGTGTAATCAGACTGTATTACTCACTGTCATCGTCTCTTTTATACTGTAAAGTTCTGTCACAGTAGGATCTGACTATGGATAGAAGGCCTCATTAACATGTCCAAACTGTCTTCTTAAGTCAACTCTGCCTTCCCTTGTGGCTTTCTGTCAGTCAACCAGTGTCAAACGGGATCCCTCAAGTGACAAACTAACAACTAAATCTGAAGGGGTCGAAGAAATGCAAGACTACACTGTTTTAATAGTTCAAACCTTTGATAATAGATTGTAGAACAAACACTGGGTTTATCCTTTTGGATTTACAGTTCAGAACACAAAATGTGCTTGATTAATATCCAGTAGATGTAAATGATACACATCTAATCTTTATGTTTTTGCAGGCACTTTGCTACATTATCAGCGTTATTATCTCAGATCAGTAATCAGAAAGAAGCTATTTTAACCTGATCTGAATCCACACTATGGCGTCTACTCTGAACAAAGGGATCACTTAACTGCCTCGGAAGAAATCGTGGCATCTCTTTTGTCCACTTATAAAAACACTCTGAGGCTCTAAAACAGCTACAGTGAGCATGCTCGCTCAATTCGTTACTGTTGCAGTAAATAGAAAATTAATGGAGGCAACTTAAACAAAAGTTGATTAAATTCAGCTTATCGACATGTTTGCTCAGGTCGAACAAAACACTTGGTAACAGTCCGTAATGTGGATTTCTTTGTAAGAATTAAGTTCTCGACAGGTGACTTGTGGTTTGTGTTAGCATGCAGAATACAGTACAAACGTGATTAAAGGGTGGATCTGATGGTAGCGGATCCCAAACGTTTCCCTCCCCATGATGACTGCACCCACCAAGTGGCCTCACAAAGCTCTGCTGCCCATCAACCTGAGACACTGAAGAAAACTGTGAAATTTCCTAGCAGGGCAAGTCTAACCTACCTTGAGCTGCTGACCAGACCATTACTTAAGCTGAGCGAGTCCTATGGGAAGTTTGTATAATCACTGTGAAGCTAATGGACGCTCATCATACTGCGAGGGATGCAGTCACACTGACCATATATCTGCTCACATAATGGCTACTTGGCCTTAAAAGTCTGATCTACAACATAATCTGCAATATTGTTAAGTAGAGTGTACATTATGGAGAGAGACGCTTTCAAAATCCCATTACGCCCTAATCCTCCACACTCCCTAATGTATTACCCACAATCCTTCGTGTGTAGACACGGTGCTTCAAAACAAACAGAAAAGCTTTTCTTTAATCCCTTTTCAAGAGAGCATGTCTTATTTGATCAATACACATCGTGTCCCAGGAGACGGATGGGAATTACTGTTTAGTACATGTGGACAAGTTGAGTGATTCTTTTCTTTGCTGACTCAGTTAAGAACAAAGAGGAACAAATGCTTGACCTGAGCATGGACATATATTCTTTTCCTGTCACCGGTTCTCGGCAAGGCAGTCATGTTCGCAATCAGTTATTCTAAGCTATGCAGGTGATTACTGAATTCCATCATCCTGCTTTCTTCATCAGCGTCGTGCACTTACGCAGGTATGCGTTGTTTGGTCGTTTATCCACCGCGTGAGCACAGCTGGCATTACTGGCGGCCTCTGACATCTGGATCCAAACAGAGTATTGTCCTCCCTCTCCATACGTCTTACTCCACCTGCATCCAAAACAGTCAACTGTAAAGAAATGCCTTTTTTTTTAAAGCTCATAAAACTGTTTTAATTTGATTCCCTCTGAAAACGCATTTTATTTATATATATAATGCATATATATGTTGCATATTTATATATATATATTTTTTTCTTTGTCGTTCGCTGCTGCTGTTTCTTCCATGGACTGTGAAAAAGGTTCTTTTCTTTACTTTCGTTTCACATCTATGCAGCTCGGGAGCACCACCTAGTGTTTGAAGACATAATGTGTCCCCTTGTGTGCTCTCATCAGCTCCAGTTTCAGGCCCCAAAAACATGCATTAGACATTCATATTGATCCACTGTTAGGATGACATACTAGCTATCACTTGGAGTGTTTTTTTAAAGGGAAAGGAAAATCAATAGCAGTACAGTCTGGTTAGAGACCTCAGAATTGATCTAAGAAGCTCAAGACTGGACCTCTGAGAGGGGGAAAAAACACCACTAGAGAGTTGTCGGGCTGCAACCAGATGCCTGGGCCCATGTTTACAGGTGAGCTTGAGATAGAATCTCTGCCCCGGTGTCTTGTCAGTTCTGATTGTTTATAAATATGGGAACTGTCTCCTCCAGCTAATGTCCCCGCTGAGGTTTCCACAGGACATGCTGCTCTGAAGCTTTAATGAGCCCTTTTCATCAATATTGGAATGTCAGGTCTTATTAACCCCAAAAAGGCTCCTGATCAATACCCAGTGAGGTGGTTAAAGGGAGGGCATCACTCAGGTCCTGAAAGCAGGTCAGGATTACTCCCCCAGTCCACTAAATAACCGCGCAGGCTGCTGACGCAACCATCGGGTGCCACCGCACTCTTTTATAACTGGAGACAAGAGTGAAACACTCGCACATAATGAGCTAATAAACAGGAATCAAACAGCAGTGTTACCTCTTTGCTCAGTGCGTGCAAGTAACACCAGATCTGAAGTAACTGTTGCTTTGTGTGTTTGAATATTACACTTCTCACCTGCACAGAGTTGCATTCCTGATTTGCGATTCCACTTGTACGGTCAGAGTGAATTTAGTGTTGATCACAGCAGATGCGCTGTTGTTGTTGGGTTTCACAGTGACCAAGCGCTGGTGCACACACTGAGAAGTAAAATGTGTGTTAAACTCTGAGACATCTGCAGTTTAAGACGGTGGTGCCCAAAGATCTCAGGGAAAAAATGGTCAAGATGATTAAAGGTAAAAGTAAGAATGCACTGAAAGACCACTGTGAATGTGAAGAATAAATATTCTGTGTGTGGGGGCATTAGGTAGTCAAATGATTACAATTAAGACCACACCAAGTTTTGTTGTTTCAAAAGATCACAGGGCAAAAAAGGCTAGGGGTAACTACAAGAGAAATCTGGACAGACACAGGCGAGACAAAACAAAAAGATGGAATATGTTCTTTACCTTGTAGCAGTAATCTGATGTATAGAAAACTTGTACTTCTTGTGCCAGCTGATTATGAAATGTTAACAACGCCTGGTCCATTATTAGTGTGGGTCCTGAATAGATTCAAAACAGCTGACTGAGAGATTGCTCATAATGAATATAACACAGCAGAATGATGACACTTGACATTCTCATTTGTGAGACTGGATCATTTGAGCATGAATCAGAATCAGGAGTATAAAGACTAACCTGATTTAACATGTCCTCCATAGCTCCTGGTCACAAGGATTAACAAAGTTAGACTTGTCTGTAACAACCTCCCGGGATCCATGTTACGACTGTACTTGAGAACAGCCACTTCCACTGCTCATATTTACAACCGTCACACCAATATAAAAAGTGATCAAAGGGCAGAATGCACTGGTTGTTAGTGAGATTAGCGTTTCCTTTTATCTGATTTGTGATGTATATTTTTATACTCACTAATAATGGCACAGCTGTTATTCCAGCCCATTTTATTTTCATATTATTATATGTTATCATGTCATAACACAAAAAACGAGGAAGAAAGTTGTAGATAAACGTGTGTATATTAGTACAGACGTGAGAGATCTCAACCACAGTTTCTACCCCAACTTGTCTGTTCTGTTTTAAAGCTCACCACTGGAGCGCCGTTCTCATTTCCACATCCAAACAACTGTTAAATGCTGAACTCTTGTCACATCCTGCCCCTCATCTCATTTCATTAACCACTTCATTTCCCTAAGCGCTCGCTCTGACACATGAGTTCACCAGAGGAATCTCACAGGAGCAGCTCATTAACCTTTGACATGAACTCCGGTCAGCTGAAGAGCAGAGACTCCTTCCTTGTATGGTTGAATCGGTGCGCAAATAATCCAAATTAAATATGAAAATCTATCCTGAAGGATACATTTGTGGTTACTAACAAACTTCTTTAAGATGGACGTAGCTATTTCGGATTAATTGCTAATTGTTTCTTGCAGGAGAGAAGTCCAGTTGCCATGACAGAACATCCAGGCAACTTCACCTGGACAACTGAGAACCTTCACAGACATATCCGCTGTCTTGTTCAACACAGAAATTAGTAGCAGTGCGCTACTATTCGGACGTTTAAGTTTATAGTGTGCATTTCCAACATAGAACAGATCCTTAAAAGGTGTGTAAGAGGTTTCTTCAATCTTTAATCACAGAGCAAACACTACTACTCTGGCTATTGTGTTGAATCCTGCCTCAATAGCCGCCTCCAGGCATGCCATGTGCAACAGGTGAGGGTTTATGATTAAACTCATGCTGACAGGTGGCTGAGTAATCTATCAGCAGTGAGGATTTCTGCACAGGCTTCTGCAGGGGCAGCTCAGCAGGACCCACAGCTCATGTGTCAGATGCATTCACTCCAGTTGCTCTCACAGCAGATTTTCTCTCTGTGTACGCTGGAGCTGATCCTCCTCTGTGTGTGAAAACACTCTGCGAACATGGTGAGTACACAAGCTCTCCGCGATATGTCGGACACACACACACACACACACACACACACACGCACACACACACACACACACACACACACACACCTACACACCTGTTGACATTTGTTCCCTCACGCTGATACCATTTAGTTGCATACTGACGTTAATGTGAACTTTCACGTGTGCCTGTATGATTTTAAAAGATTGAGAATGACATACACACATCTTTTATGTTTCTGTGTATGCATTTCTGCGTTGAATAGGTTTTGGGTTTAAACCAGCCCATTTGTCTGTGTGCTGCCTGCTCGCTCCACAGATAGAGCTGATAAGAGCGTTGCCATGACACTGGTTGATGTCATTGTTCAGTTTCAGGCTGTGTTTGTGACATCTGTTTGCTCTTTGCTTTAAAAGGACGAGCACTCATCTAGGGGCTAAATCTATTTGGGAGGGTGTTGTGAAATGTGGACAGTACAGTTTAGATTTGGGATCACAAAGGTTGAATGAAACGAGCACAACTAGCTTTAGGTCCATGTGACTCTACATCATGTGTCAAGATTAGGAAGAGTGGCCAAAAACAGAGACCCACCCCTCCTCCCCGTACCACCAACACATACCTTTGAACCAGCAAGTTTTATAAAGCAGGAATGCAGCCTGTCATTGTTTCCAGATGGGATCCTGTGCAACCAATCACAGTTTGTGTTTGTGAAACTGCCCCTCTGAAATCCGCTGTAGTGTTACCTCTGGTTTGTCCTACTAGGCTGGCAAGATCCAGAGTCTGACTGAGGAGGACAGGGCCCACCTACTCCCACTACTACGCAACGCTCAGTGGGTGGAGGTTGTGGGACGAGATGCCATTTACAAAGAATTCCTTTTCAAAGACTTCAATCAGGTTTGTCATACACTCACTGGCAACTTTATTAGGTGCAATCTACTGTACAGTATGAAATCCAGTACAGCAGCTCTGACATGAACTCGTTTCTTGGTTTTCTTGAAACTGTCAAAGATCATAATGTTTATTACTGGGATCATTGTGGGCGGTGGAGTAGTATTTCTAATGTTTTGGCTCCCTCGTAGATATATAAGGGGGCCAAAATATTAGAAACTTCACATATGATTTTAGCTATAAAGCAGAATTACCACCAGACAAGGAGAACTCATGGCAAAAATGCTGTAACGGATTGTACAGATGTACATTTTGTTTTATTTAAGCATAACTACATAATTTTAGTATCTTCTTAGTAGAGTTTTTCTTTCCTTTCAGGCTTTTGGTTTTATGTCCAGAGTAGCTCTACAAGCAGAGAAGATGGACCACCATCCTGAATGGTTCAATGTCTACAATAAGGTATTAAATTAGATAATATAACTTATTGGCATGTGTCCAATTAGCTGTCACTCATGCACAGCGTCTTGCCACCCACAACAGTGTATGGTAACAGCATTAAGTAATTCACTAAAAAGTCTGTAATATTATATTTTTTCTTTAAACAATGGACCACTGTTTATTTAGTGTGTTCGTTTTCTACGGCCTGTTTTTTTACAGTTTCCACTTAGTTCACTTTGAGTTAGCAGCGGGGTCAGTTAGCAGCTGAACAGACACCCTCCTCACCTGGAGCAGGTAAAGAGCAAAACAAAGCTAAAACAAGAATAAATATTGAACCTACCGTGGTCTGGTGGTCTTAAACACCTCGCAGCTGATTCAGGGTTTTCTTTACCTGTTTGCTTACAGTTATCGAGGGAGTCTGTGCTAAGGTGTAGTTACTGCCACAGGTGACAAGAGAAACAGAAAAACTCTTTAATAATTTGTTTTGTTATTTCACCATTTAAGCCATAATAAAATTTGACATTTCAACTTCTTTTTAATCTCAGTTTGTCAGAAAGTGCAATAACTCAAGTGTCTAAGTACAGTTTTAAGCCACTTGTTTGGTCTGTATTAAAAGTTCAACTTGACTGACATTAGGTAGAATTTAGTAAAATAAATACGTACATAAGTATGAAGTACTTGCACTTCCATACATGTATGGAAGTGCAAGTACTTCCGTGGCAAGTACTTCCATACTTAAGTGTATGTACTTCTACTAGCTTTCAATGCTTCCACTTTTCAGCTGACATCAATTGACCTTTGAACCTTTTCCATGGTTTTAACATCAGATGAGGACAACAGCAGCTTGTTGTAGTCATGTGATCCCTCTGTTCATATTTTGTGGATGTGGATGCCCCCCCCAGGTGCAGATCACTCTCAGCACACATGACTGTGGGGGCCTGTCCCAGAATGACATTACTTTGGCCACTTTCATCGACCAAGCTTCTCTGATGTGAGAGCCGTGTTAGGATGTCAACAAGTAAAGCCTGAAGTGCCGCAGTTCACATCATGTGTTCATTCCATTGACCAAAAACTGAAAATGTGACCTACATCCCAACACCGAACCGACTGAAGCAGCTACTTTCATGATGGAGAATGAAGTTCTGTTTGAAGGGTCCACAGCATTTTGTAAAATATCGTATTTCCTTTGCACATGGTGTATAGATGAGATTATAGCCAAATAAATGGCAAAATCATGTTTACACATTTAAAATAATTTCCTGGCAGCCACCCAAGTTGTTATTACAGACAATATTCACAATGGAGGAAAAAAACAACTTGTAGACCAAATGGTTTTGTAATTTACAGTTATAAAATATAATTTTTCTGTCAAACTGTTCTATTCGTGGCCTGAAAATAAAGATTATGAAAATTATGTCATCATATGACTGATGCATTTTATTGTAAACACAACACTGTTGACCATCTGCAGGGGTCAACTAAGACTTTAAACTGCTCTGTGTGCAAGTGTGGGATCATTTCCTAGTGGAAAACAATAGAGTTGACAAACCGCTTTAAACCATGTACATTCAGATACGCACACTACTAAATGCATAAAGTTATAGATGGTTGTGGAACTGAACTGCAGTTTACTACAAGTGTTACTCTGTCCACCCGGTGCGGGTCTGAATGAACACTGGACTCTTACGCTACAGTTGTCAAGTCAAATCCCGGAGATAGTTTGAAACCAACGCGTCATAAATTCGAACCTCGGGAGGCACAGAGGTGAACGTTCACTATTGCTGCATGTCAGAAACTACAACAACACATGATGTAATAACAGTATATTTTAGAAAGTCTGTTACAGAGAGTAGTCACAATTGCTGCTTAAAGAGAAATTTGCATTAGGCATTTGTTTTATTGCAAAGATGTTTCTTGGCCATTTATTTGTCAGATCTAAGCAAATACAATGAGTCATTCTTGGAAAAGTCTTTTCTTTTGCACTTGCATGAGTTTCTACTTTGACAGTATTTTAAGATGCACATAATTGTTTGAGGTTTCTTTGTTAATGAGGGTGTTATGTCCTGTCTGTGGTCAATATTTTAGGCACTGACTAAAATGCAGAAACATCCCAGCATGTGTAGGATTATGAATACATTCATGGCCAATGTATTTAAAACTGTATTTATGTTTAAAAAACAGTTGCTGAAGACACAAAACAGACAAATTAACATTAACAGCCAGGGGCCTTCAAATGTCTTAAACATTAATAATACAAGAGCAGATCTCTAGTTTTCACTTCATTCGTTACATTCGTCAAAAGAAAAGTTACATATTGCACAAACATGGGAATTATTTCAAGAGAATCCACTATTTTAACAAGCAATATTAGAAGAAAACGTGAACAAAAGAGAACACAATTTCATCCTGTTAGTGGCCACATTCCGACAGAGCAGAGTGCATTTTTCCCAAGGTAAAGTTATCAACTCATAATTTGTATATCTAAAAACACGTTATTACAGTTTGTCAAATGCCCTAATATGGTGACGTTCACGTTTGAAATGAAGACAAAAGAAAAATGTTGTGCCCTGTTAGATTGTGTTTCAGTGGATGAATTACATCTGCATTGAGTAGAAACTGAGGTAGATAGAATGAGGAGACAAATTATTAGAACAATGCGTTACACAGGTGACTCCATGATGGTGGAAAACTGAGTTTCTGCTACTTGATCATATAGAGTAGACCAGGGCTAGAAACAGCCTTCAGTCCAGTGTGTTGGATACCAATTGCTTTACTATTGTGTGGAAGTCTTTCTGCAATTCTGAAGAAACAATCAATAAAATAATCAAAGTGGCTTGATGGTCTTTGGATGTCACCAACCAGTTGTTCTTCCCCTGGCAACAAATACTCCCTTATTTAAATATGCATGGCATTAAAAGCTCCCATTATTCACCATCCTCTCTCCGTCTTAAATTCCAATCGCAGTAGATGGGCCGTGAATGCTGAATGAAAACTAAGATGAATGTTACCATACTAAGTGCTAACAAGCAGACGTGGACGTTGATGCTTTCCAACTGCTGTTACATCAGAACTGTAGCTTCAAGTGAAACAGAGAAGCCTGATGTTCAAATCAGGGCCTTACAGTGCTTTTACAATAAAAATGTTGTTTTCCAGAGAAACGTGACAACAAACAAACAAAACACAGAAACAGTGCACATTATAGACCGTTATGCTGAAATCTCACTAGATGAATAAAAGGTTTGAGAACAACAGGAGAAAATACACTAGACCGTGTTCACATCCTTGTTGATTCGGTTAATGTTAGTTGCTAAACATACATGTTAGTCTTTAACTAACAGTTTTTGGTTTTAGGCTAACACGTGTTTGTTAATGTTTGTTTTATGTTGCAGTGCGGCCTGTGAGGAATGGTATTTTGTTTCCCTGTATGTTATGCATATATTGTGTGGAAATGATAACCGTACATTTGTGAGCATACGCGTAGAGCAGTACATCAGGTTTCATGCTAAACAGCGTCTTGAACTTTCAGTGGTCTGTTTTTTTTTTGTTTGTTTTTTTCCAAGCAAGTGCTCGCAAGATGAAATGTTCTGGCACAAAAGCAAAAGCTAAATGGTTTTGTTATAAAATCAGTAGAAATTTTATCAGACTCATTTAACTAAAGTTGACATTGAAATGAACTTACGCACTACATTAATAAAATCAAACTAGTTTAGAAGCAGTCGTTTCGTGCCACATGTCGCACAGTGATTTCTCTCTGGGCTGAATTAAATTACAATGGCTTGTGCTTCTAAAATCTTAGAAGATGTGTTCTCTGTGTTGCAGGTATGCAGATAAGGCAACCACTGAGTAATTCATTTCCCTGCGTGCAGCGGGGTCAGGCCTGGACGGCCTAATCCCATTTAGTGAGCTTTACCATTGCCATTCATGTGGCTGGCGTTGCTCTTCACCTCAGTGCTGTAGAGACAGTCCAGGAACCCTTTGGAGACCTCCGTCACCATGGACCTGTCTGGAATAGATTGGGCCATGCCATAGATTGCTCCCTGAAAAAGAAAGAAGACAGTTCGTTAGTTAAGCCTAATTTAATCGAGATCACAGCAACAACTTCAATGAACTGTTGCAAAACTCCAAAAGTGCGGAGCTGATTCGGAAAGCTGTCAAAAAGGGTTATTTATAGGTAATGCTTTAGATAGACAGCACATCGTGTAATAGGAGCTGGCTCACCATTCCTGTGGTTTTCTCTTTGGGGTTTTTCATGATGATGCCGACCTGCTCTTTGACATCACGAACAAACTGATCGGCTACACCTGGCTGGGTGTGTAGAACCGTGCAACAAATGTGGATGCTGTAAAAGAGATTAAACAGTATTAGACACAACCGATTTTAATAAATCTGAAACAACTTTTTTGTTTTATGTGTACCTGGAAGGGTACTGCAGTGTGTTCAGATTCCAGCCCTTTGATGTCAGTGCATTGGACAGACGGAAAATATCAAAGACGTCAGAGCCTATTGCCACCACTGACACCTCTGGATCTCCAAACACAAACACTCCTTTTATCTTGCGGATTCTAATAATGAGAAAAAAAGAAGAAGAGAAGAGACACGATAAGTTATGATTTACAAGTATATATAACTTCCTCATCAATAATATGCGTACTTACTCGGTTTTGATTTTGCGTGCTGTGCTGATGATCTTTCTGGTGGCGTCCACGTATCCCTTCTCCCCCATGTAAAACATGGTTGCCCAACAGGCAGCGATAATTCCTCCTGGCCTAGAGCCAGCTACAGATGGCGAAGCGTAGATTCCCCCCTGCCAGTCTGGAGCTACAAAGTACTGGTAGTGACGGTACTTTTTGTCGCTGTACAGGATCACTGAGGAGCCTTTGGGGGCGTAGCCGTACTGGAGAGAAATGTGAGAGACACAACTATGGACTGGAGACACGTAAGACAATATGTAATTGTCCAGAATCATTATTTGCTAGTTTTAAAATGGAAATCTGATGGGCATAAAACAGCCAGTCTTTACCTTGTGGGTGTCTGCAGAGATGCTGGTAACACCTTTTACCCTGAAGTCGAACGGAGCTATGGAGTAACCCGCCTTGTCCATGAAAACAATGAGAAAACCTCCCAAACAGGCGTCCACATGCAGAGGGACGTTGTAGCGCACAGCAAGCTGGAAACACCAAGGGAAAGTCTCAGAGATTTTACTTCCCTGTTTTCTTCTCAGAAACCTACTCATAGCGACAATGTTTCACTTCTAACCTTGGCTACTTCCTCAACGGGATCTAAGATTCCATGGGGAAACTGAGGCGCCGAGCACACGAGCATGGCTGTGTTCTTGCTGATGGCTCTCTTCATAGCCTTGAAAACAGAAGGAACACCGTGAGATGGGCTAATGGCTACTAGGGAAAGCAGTCAGTTAGGACGTCCCATGTTTGTAGACCACACACTCACCTTTACGTCTACTTTCATAGTTTTTTTGTCAAGAGGAATGTGAACAAGTTTCATTCCAAAGTAATGCGCCGCTTTGTCAAAAGCTGCATGCACGCTTACTGGTGCAATGCTGTGAAAGGAAGAGCAAAAGAACATTAAAGTAACCAACACAGTAAACAGCAATGTCTTGTCTTATGAAGCTCATCTTACATTTCAGGGTATTTAACACCTCGTTCATATGCCAAGTCTCTGTATGCCTTACAGGCCATGAGTATGCTTTCAGTTCCTCCTGAAGTAACCTGATCAAATAAGAAGTAGGAGAACATCAGATTATTACTGGATGTGCCATTTCTCTGGCTTATACATTGAGTGAGAATATATACTGGACGGTGACTCACTGTGCCACAGGAGTTAGGTCCACCGTGGAAAAGTGTACAAGCCATCCGCACAACCTCTGCCTCCATCTTTCTTACGCCAGGAAAGATGTCTGGGTGAAGTGGGTTGCTCCATGCAAAATCTCCATACACCTAGGCCAGCAGTAGCATTTACAGGGATGAATGGGAGGCGTTTGTTCGGAACAAAAGAGGAAAAGAAATAACTTTAATCTCAAAATGTATTCAAGTCCAGCCTTGACTCTCTGCGCTTGGACTGCCAAAGGCCGCCCTACCTTCACCAGGAGTTTGGTCAGTGTTTCATCGCCCCAGTACACAGCACCGGAAACACAGCCTTTCTCCCACTCCACCTCATCTGCAGTGACACGTCGTCTCGTCAGAAATCACAGGTTTTTTCAACAGTGTTATATATTTATGAAAGATTTCTTCTCAGCAATGAAACCTAACATTGGCATATGGAGTCTGCTCCTCCTTATTTCAAAGTGGTGGAGCAACAGGTTAGAGATACTCTTCATGAAGTCAGTGAAGATAATTAAACAGGTAGGAAACCTCCCACGTGAATGAACACTTACTCAGAGTTTTGTACTCTTTGATTTTTTCAAGCACTTGGTTGTGAGAGAGGCCTTTAGAGGGCAGCTGTTTCGTGTAGCTCATCCCATCCTTCAGGGTACAGAGACTAGCAGACATGTCATCCAAAGCCTTGTTCAGCTGACTCTGAATCTGCCATAAAGAGAAGACAGAGTTACTTTATTAACAGCATCAAGCACGTCACCTCCTAAGAAGGATAAAGTGACAAGGTTTCAAACATTGACACGCGTCCACTGCGCCATCAGCTTGTTATGTAATGTAATGTATGTAAAACCCAAAAGTCAGCACTCTGCTAGTGACACAATGACACGAAGTAACCGAATGTTATCATCAGTGCATGATGGCAAGTGTGCCAAAGGTCCCCCCAGCCGCCCCCCCCCCCCCCCACAGTCTTTTGCACGGTCATCCAAGGGTGACTCATAAGAGCTTCACACAGCAGAGTCAGTGCACTTTTCTGGAAAAAGAAGGAACAGATTTACCACAGATACTTACTGCCATGCCAACAAAGGGGATTTTTCTGATGAGTCGAAAGAACTGCTTCTTGATTCGGGACGCCAGACCTATTAGCCAAAAAGACAAGGCAGCAGCTGTGGTGAAATTCTGATGCACATTCAACCACAAATGTCAAACAGCTGTGTGCGACCTATAATCACTTGTCAAGACGGGACGTGTTCTGTGGAAAGCCAGAGCCTCCGATCATTTTATTCTGACCCTGAAAGCATCGACATGCAGCTGGTTTCCTCCAAGAAAAGCCTCAGCTTGACCAACCTTTACGTTCTTAGAGCTGAAGCGTAACGGGTGAAGCCAACCTCGTGGCTGAGGAATTCCACCACCGATCAATTGATAGCGGGTCCAGAAAATCTCGTTGATTTTGTCAAACATACTAGTGAAACTAATGTACTACAGGAAACTAACTGCAGGAAGGAGTAGCAGGAGCACATAAGAATGATTTCAGCATTCCTGGGCCCACATGCAGACACTGAGCGGAGGTTAAACCCGATGTTAACAGTTGTAGCAGCAGCAAGTGTGACTGCAAATTACAATGTGACTCAAGAAAGCTTTGTGAACACAGTTGCTACTGTTTCAGGAGAGATTATTTCATGCATTGTCATCTCTGATTTAGGCTCCGGCGGGCCCACTTTGTACTCAAGAATCACATGTGAAAAGATTACTTTCTTGTTGGAACAGGAATCCCTTGACCCAGACTGTTCCCAGTGTGGTGAGGACTGTTGCACCGATGATCTGCCACGGCTCCAGGTGGGCGCAGTGCGAGTTGACCTGCCGCCGGCCCTCCTCCAGGTACAGCAGTACCATCTCCTTATACACCTCCAAAGCACTCTGGACACAGACAGAAACACACACACACACGTATCATAATATGTTAAGACTGCTTTTAATTACCAGTGCAAAACAACATTCTGACACAGTGAAGCATGGTTCACCTTTAAATAGGTAGGATTTGTGTATTTATACTTCATTTGTTGCAGTAATTACAGCATGTTTAACACATAAAAACAGCAAATCACATGAACCTTAAATCACTGCAAACAGGCCAAATGTCAGAACTTAAATATTGGGGAAGTGACCACTTCACGTTCTGTGTTGACAGGGGTTGGTCATCATTTGACTCGATGATTCACTTCAAATCGTTCTTACGAGGAATTCTTCAGACAGGATGCAACACTACACATGTTCCTGAACATCTACGGAATGTGAAGCCATAAAGACATTAAATTCAGTCTACCCCTGAATCCCCATGTGAAAAAAAAAGCATTCATCCCTGTAAATGCTTTGCTGCTAATGACTCTTAAGGACACGCCCCCCCTCCACACTATTATTATTATTATACTGTCCCAACACACTTTGTTCTCACAGTATTTAGACAATTATATGTAAAAGACCCAACATTAATCCTGGTTCGGTGTCTTATTTAGTAGATAGGTTTTGTTCTCATTTATTTAGATATAACCCAGTATCACAAATCTCAACCAAATGTACTTACATGAAAAGACATTGTCACACAGAGATCTCCAACACTGTCAGCAGATTTTCAGTTAAACAGTTGCCTCTTCGTTTTTCCAAGTGAGAGTGCAGGAACACACTCAGAGACCTCCTCCAGGCAACCAAACCGACAGCAACGGACTAAGCAGTCAATCTTGATCATCAAGAGAAGGGAGACGGCGTTTAAGGCTGAACACCGGTAAATGCTAAAATATCTTATGGGGCAGAGTTTTTCTCAGCATGAGAAGGTGTAGTTGATTTTTTAAAATGCTATTTCACAAGTGCAGGAGGATTATCTTTTTATTATCTCTCTCCTATGGTGCTTTTATGACTCTATATCAGGCAGTGTGATAGCGAAGTCCCTCGTTTCCCCATCGCAGTCACAATCTGATGGAGAAAAGCTTGAGTTGTCAATCTCAGCGGCGTCAAACAAACATTCCATCCTACAAAGCACGTTCCCCTTGTGCAATGCAGACAGTGTTTTTTGTGTTTCTCAGTTGCTGTTATTTCAGCATTCACCATGTTTTAGGTGGAAAAAACTTTTTATTTTCATTCAATTAAGGTTTAGTGGAGAGCTGTCAGCAAAGCACACAAGTTCACGCTCCCGCCCACAAGATGTCTCTGCAACACAGACCTCTCAGAGAGACAGGTAAAGATTTAAAAAAATAAATTGTACAACAAAGAAACAACACTCAAACGGTGTCGTGATTTGGGTCTGCTCTGTAGGAGAGGTGAAATTTAATCCCCTTGTGCTTTACGGGAGAATCAAAAGGTTGCTGTCCACCAGCTGAAGGTCAGAAGACATTTAGTGATGCAACAGGACAGTGACACTAGTTAACATCAGATCTGCTGCAGAATAACTTCAGAGAATCCTCCTTTATGAGTGACCAGACTTAACCCAAGAATGAGCGCAGTAGAGCTATTCACAGCAGACAGCGTGAGAATATTGCATGTCAGAAAATAATTACTTCTGTCAGAAGGAACAGTCTGAAACGTCTCCTGATCCTGTTGTTTGAAATTATCACTCACAAATGAGGTTTAACCAGTTATTAAATCTGAGGGTTCACTTGCTTTTTTCACCCGGACGTGAAAGGTTTATTGGGCGTGTTCGAATAACGACACAAACTTTGATTCTTTGTGTGTTAGTTTAACTCTGCGTTTGTCGATACTTGGTGAAGATCACCTCGCGAAAGGCTTCGCTCGTTTTCTCTTGGCACTTCCCACCTGCTTGGGTACCATGTTCCCATACAGGTTTGGTAAGATCAGCAACGGAAAACAATGCATAAATATTTGTTAACTGTGAGGCTGAACGTGAGTTTTCATGACTGGAGCAGCATTTTTTTGAAAAGGTAAAAGGTAAGTCTAAAGCCCGTCTATGATCGCTGCCGTGCATCTGTCATAAAAGACATGATTAAATGGTGTTATCTAAGCTCAGTGCAAAGGGTCTGCCCCTTAAGATCCAGTCCTCTTTCTGTTATCCAACATGTGTCATGTCTCCAGCTTGTCCTGTTTGAACCATTCAATTCTAACTCTGCCTTAGGAAAACTTAAACTGCTTTCACACAAAGACTCTCGTACTATATACTATGCACAGTATTTTATCCTACTCATTGTTGAACTCATTGCTTTGCCCCAACCCCCACTCAAAAGTTGACTATTCTTCGCGGAGAGCTTTTGCCGTGGCACACAGGGGAGGTCATGTTCTCATCTAGGCTTGTTCTTGGTGACTGCTCCTGGTTACCTCAAGAAAAACCAAACAGTAAGAAAGGCTACAGCTGAAGTGTCTGGAAGCTTTTATTTAACTACCGGAAGAGCCTTTGAGCCATGACGACATGTAGATCAAAATCAAAATATAACTTTCTGAGTTACTTCTCCTTCCTCCTTGAATCAAGCCGAAACAGCTAGATTATTAAATTTAGCTTTGACAGCAGATGTATGTCAGACAAGCCGCCCTCCCCTATTCCTGAATCTTTTGTCTGTCTGTCTGTCTGTGTGTCTGTCTGTGTGTCTGTCTGTGTGTCTGCTGCTGGTGTTGCACTATCAACAAAACCTGATTCTGCTGCTTTAAGGAAAACCCCTCAAATCTCAACAGCTCCCTGATGGTGGTACTGAGAGTAACGCTTTGTTTGAGCTTCCTGTAAGTTTATGTTGCACAGGATCTCTAATTTTAAACACTAGGAGCAACAATAAACAATGGGAAGGTGCTTTAAACTATACAAAGAGGAAGCACCTCATTAACAACTTAATTAAATGTAGCTCTAATTGATCAGTTTAATGGGGCTACGGAACAATAAGCAGCAATATAGACTTATTATGTTTCACAGTGTTATATAAGTGACGTGTAAAAACATACAGGTCGAAAGCCAAAGTTTCTTCACAAACAGCCAAAACTGCAACATAGCTCCTCGATAACACCGTGAAGCTCATGAGAAGTTGACTCGAGCATCACTGGGACAAAACCAGTCGAGTCATTCGCTCCCTTCACTGGCGATAAACAAGTCTTCGCCTCTTTATGCGTCTCACAGCAGCGCTGTCATCGTCCCGTGTTTCACTCTCCGTGTGGTGAGAGAAAACTACAGAAACTGACGCAACACCTACCCAGTAATCCATGGTGTCGAGGCTAACTCTCTCCGAAAGTCCTCTTTTTTTTTCCACTGCTCCTCAACAAAGTCACCTCCAGCAGCCTGCCTGTGGTCTTCGGCTTCTCGTGTACATGCTAATATAAACACCAGCTAACCCTGATTCAGGAAGTCACTCGGCCCGATTTAGGAGGCTGTCGTCTGCGCATGACTAGATCTGACAATGCTCTGGCTACGCGTAGCCACGCAAAAGACTGCTGTCCGCGAGGGTCGCATGTTTTGTAGATCTTGTGTGAATGAGACGGGGCATCGCACGTTTTGACATACACAACTGGATGAGTAAGCAAAGAAGTCCTACTGCGTTCAAATGCTCCCCGTAAACTGCAAATTCCAGTGTAACAATAGGTCCGCGGAAGCCTACTGCATGGACGTTTTAGGGAATGTTAGGGGCATTATCCAAATCCCACATGCTCCCACAATACAAACAATAGATAATTGTGCTTTTAATATTTTATTTATGTATTCACTTTACGTATCCACAAAGGTTATATTGTATTTTGATTCATTGTTTAATGAAAATGTGCTGTGAAAATAGTTTTATTCAAGACATTAACTCTACATGAGATGCAATGAGCAGACCTACTTCTATATGACCTTTTTTTATCACGTAAACCAATCACTGAAAATGTTTATGTAGAATGGGGAGTGGGATAATGAAATAATAATGATTCAAACATAGTTTAAGTTTTTTAAGTTTAATAAAAAAAAAAAACATATTTTGGAAGTACATTCACTGGATGAATACACACAGTCATACATACATTAAATTCAGGTAATATTGATTAAAACATTAGATTTCTTGGTTATTTACTTGCCTTGATGTCGTAAAACTGGACTGAATGTAATAATAGCTTTCTGGTTTGCAAAAGATCATAAGAAGACACAGAGAAGAGGGCAGTGTCAGACCGCTGATCAAACCGAGACTGTAAATATATTAAATCATGTAGCATTGAGCCATTTCTGAGCCCAGTTCTGTAGAAATAACTGGTAGCCGTCTATCTGTGATGTAAATTTTGTAGGTGGTGATTATTCTGTGATACATTCGTGTTTACTACTCTTTATTCTACATATAGGTTCCTAATTTCCGATATTCTTGAAGGACTCTGAGATTCTTGTTTCTCGCCGCACTGCCTTGTAGTGGCACTGCAGTGTCACTTTCAAAATTTCAAAAAGGCACATTCTGTAGATACAAACATTATTTCCTCTCAACAAGGGTTCTGTGCTTTAAGTTTAGGAGAACATCCCAAAGTTGTACCCGGAGTGTTTTAATTATATGTCACTTTTACATTTATTTTACTATATTTCAGAGAAAAAGATGGACACTTTTAACTTTATTGCATTTAACTAACTGCTTTCATTAGATTACTAGTTAGTAAATTAGTTTTTAAGATACAGATTATTAAAACAACATAGAATTAAATAATAATCAATGATGCATTAACCAGCTGTCAGTACTGGTTAAGATCAGCTCAAGCTTTATGAGCTCCTGTTTTTGTTTCTCACTGAGTCTAAAGTCAATCAAATGTAATAATCGCTAATTGGTTTTCAAAAATCATAAGAAGACAGAAAAAGAAGAGGGAACAATCATCAAACCGGTATTGATTATTATAATGAATCATGTAGCATTGAGCTATCCCTTTACTTAGATTATGGTGGTTTATTTAGTTTTGTTTATTTCTATAACCAGTTTTGTTGTGTAAAATTAACTGGTAGCTGTGTATCTGTGATGTGTTTTTACAGAAGGTGATCATTGTTTTTTTATTAATCATTCAAAATGTTTTTTTGCTGTAATCTTTACCTTTGAACATTTATTAAACAAAGCTGTGGTTTATTAACTAATTCAACATACTTTATTTATTACTGTTATTCTTGCACTTTTGTATTTTAATAACTTATTAAATGCACAGAACTGAATATGTGTTTATTACTCATAAAGAGGTGTAAAGATGTCAGAGTTGGCAAAAAGGCTAATTTTCATCTACAGTCCTTGCACAGGTTGATATCAGTCCCTACTGTGCAGACAGGTTTGAGGTCTTGATTTTACCATCACAATACTGAACTCCGTGTGTTTTTTTAATACAATTTGCCAAAAGACTGTTAAATCATATTTTTCACTATTGAAATATGGGATAAATAGATAAATTATTGGCCTGTCCTGGTAGTTTTACTCCAGGAGCTATTTAATACAAAACAGACTTCTTTTCTCAGACTGTTGTATCTTTAATATTTGCTTTTAAGTTTGTGGGAAAATGGTAATACATTAAATGGGTTCACATGTCTGGTTAAAGGGACATGACACGTCCTTAAGATTTTTATTATAGGTGTTTGCTTTGTGGAAATACAGAATACTGAACCTTCAAAAAACCTTTAATTCACACCAAATTTTTCCTGCAGATAGGCAAGGTATCTGCAGAGATATTTTTCATGTCACTGCACATAACTTTGGTAATGAAAGCTCTACATACATATTTTGTAGAAAAGTCCACAAGATGCTTGTTAAACTGATAAATTGTGCATTTATAAACAGACATTGGTTTTCATTTACATTGGACATTGATTTCTCTCGAGGACTTTATCTGGTTTTATAATTTTGTATTTTGTCACAAAGAGCCACTAATGAACTTAAAGTTTAGTATTTAAAAAGCTATCAGAAAGAAAGAAGAAAGGAAAAACATCCTGTGTTGGTTTGGGGGGTGAAAGGGGCGACTTGCAGCAACAGGCCTATTCGTGCTTAAGTTTAACATCTTAACAAAAAACCGTATCCAAAGGACAACTATTCCAGTGTAATTGGTGTACACTGTCTTCAAAAGCTGAGGTGAGAGGTACAATGCGTTGCCTGTGAAAGGAAACTCCAAAGCACATTAAAAGTGAATTACTTCTTGTGTAAAGTGTGTTCGGGGTCATTCTGGTCACGACGCGCGCACTTCTCCAAAAGCGCACACGTCTCCAAAGGCGCACTCCATACTTTCTAAAAAGCAGTCACATTGTTGAGGGGTTTCACAAGAGGTGTACATATGGCATCCGGGTTGCAATTAAATGTTTTTAAGATGTTTTTCCTTTCTTAAAGAAGTTTCCTTTTCTTTTTTCTCTCCCGGCAGCTCTTTACCAGAGAGAACAAGAGGAGGGGGGCGCATTGAATTGGCTTCGCTGCTAGTTTGGGATGACAACAATCTGGTCAGCGAGTTGTTGGACTTTGATTGCCTCCCTCAAAACGTCCTTCAAACAAAAAGCTGAAGACGAAAATAAAGCCCCACCTGGTTCCTCTGTTTGCTAAAATAATAATAAATAGATTTCGTTTAATAAATAAGCAAAAGAGACTAAAAAGTGAAGTAGTAGAGGAAGTATTAATCAGGAGCATCGGGCATTTATCACCTGCTCTGGAGCTTGCTAAGTTTATTGTTAAATATTGTTAAATCACTTTTCGTACCAAGTCTGCTCCGATATCTGCTATTTCCACAGCAACTGGGCGCTTATGTTTGCCTACACTTTGCATAACAAGCAGGACACTACAGCACACTGATAAAAATCAAGCAGAGAGACTGACAACTTCAAACCCACACCTGTCCGTGATATCCGAATATGAATTTGGCATCAATGAATATTTGTAAAGTGGTAGTATTCAGTTTACTCTAGACTTTTCGTGTCTTTTATAACAGCAAGGCACCATCTCATATCTCACTAGTGTATTTGTCCAGTTTATTGAAAGCATATGGTTATCAGATTGTTCCCAAAACACATATTTAGACAGAAAGTTAAGGAGAGCTTTTTGTGATCCTTTGTTGGCAATTGTAAATCATGTTTGATCTCTGCCACGCTCCACCTCTCGCCCTCACCAGAGCTGAAACGTGTCTACATATTGTTGACATATTTTACTAGTCTTTACTTTTCTAAAAGTAAAGTTTACTCATGAAAATGTAATGCGCCACAAAGTCGTGGCGATATTGGATATGTTTTGGAGTTGTCATAGCGCATAGATAGGGGGTCACATAATAGAAGAAATGGAGCTTTTATTGTTGTGACATACGACCAGAGCCTTTGTACTATCACTTCACACAATAGGTTTCACTCTCTGAAATTCTCTTTGTTAGGTGACCCCATGCGTAATTGCCTTTGTCCAAATGCCGGCGTTTTGCGCTTCAACGCACTAGGCAAAGTTTGTACAAATATTTGTGCCATTAAAGATTTACTTTTTCTTTGATGTAGGCTGGATTTGCCGAGTCAACACACAAGCAAGGCGTTTACTTGAAATAACATTCAGCAAATCTCAAGCGAGGATGACTTTACAACAGCTTAAAGTTTTTCAATGTCAACGTTACCTGCTTATGTGATATGCGCACAATCAAATTACGCAACTGCGTATTTACTAACCCATTTAATTTGAAAATGATTCTAGAGATGCAGTTGTTTAAAGGGCGGTTTTCGGGGCTGTGGCAAATATTTAGCTGATTTTAGAAGCCAATTGCTCAGTTACCATGACCGCTATGTGCCCCGAAAGACATGTGCCAGTATTTTGACTGCGTAAAAATTGGCATTACAAACATCTGATAATAATTTCAGAACGAAGCTCACACCTTGTGCTCAATAAGAATTCCATTCTGAAAAAAATAATACAATAGGTATCTACCTAATAATTAAATAGCTCTTGCACACATAAACGGTATAATTACTATAATTAGAAAAAAAAACTTTTTCATCCACGAGAGCTTCCAATGGAGCTGACCAACTATTATTTACACTCAACTCTAACATATATTTTTGGTGTTTGACTTACTATTACTATAGCTAAAACTAAGATGTTGCTATTTATCGATCTGTGTTGTAATGTATCAGAAACATTGACCACCAAAATATAGCGAGTTACTACCAAGATATCTAACATCAGCATTGTGACATGGAATAGTGGCCACGTGGCTGCATCGAGATATTATTACCACTTTTTAATACTTTTTTTATAAAAGCGTGAACAGTGACAATGAAAAAAACCCCGGTACCACAACTCAGAGCCATTAGTGGCCCCGCACCATGTCTTTAAGTGAGACCAACCTGACGCAGTTTATCCCTTATAAATATTACACAAAGAAAAACAGCATTGTGAAAAATAAGAGAGAGACACAGAGAGAGAGAGAGGGTGAAGGACGCCCCGCGTGGAAGCTGATTGGCCACTTGGCTGTTGATTCAGGCGTCCACCAGGCAAAAAGATAAGATAAAGGCCATATAAAATGACAGAGATGCGCATCCATCCCTCACTGTCATCTGCACATATACACTGTCTGCTGCCTCCAGCTACAGGAGAGGATTAACAAGCTCCACAAGCTGTCTCTGTAGCTCCACCTGTCTCACGTAGGTAAGTGCAAATACAGTCATCCATCTGATGTTTTATAACATTCCTAGAGATTTCCTGGATAACAGTGCAGTTACGTGATTGTGGTTTCTGAAGCAGCATAGATAGTTCATAGATATGAACTGAATTTAAGCGAATAAAATAAATAAATAAATATTACATTAAATCTCTGTGCTAAAATTCCATTGATAGTTTCATGGATATATTTGGGTTTGAGGTTTATGGAAATATTGGGATGTTCAGACTAAAAACTTGGCTAAATTATTCTTTAGGACACTGTTGAACATAATTTATTGCAAAGTATTTTAGCATAGTGATAGTACAGTAGTATCCATGACTATGCGTCAGAGTTTTTGATGTATGTTTTTGTATTTTTCCTGACAAATAACATGTTCACGTACGCAGGATGTCTCCTAAAACACGGGGCTCTCCCGGGGACCTGCGCACATCCACAGACGCAGTGATGCTCAGCAGATTTTCTCACACATTCCGCAACCAGCTGAATGAAGCTGGTGACACTCCAGAAGACTCGGGGAGAAAACTGCCTCCAAAACAGAAATCCAGGTGCGAGCAGTCCGGACAGCGGGGCGGGCGCAGAATGAAGGCGAACGTCAGAGAGCGTCACCGGATGCACAACCTGAACTCGGCTCTGGACGCGCTGAGGAGCATCCTGCCGGCGCTGCCTGAAGACGCAAAGCTGACCAAGATCGAAACTTTGCGCTTCGCCTACAACTACATCTGGGCTCTGACGGAGACGCTGCGGATGGCCGAGCATCGCGGACACGCGGCGGAGCACGCGCCGGTGGTGTCGGGGTTGAGAAGCCCCGCGAGCGTTTCTTCTTCGGACTGGGACTCGGCTTCACCTGCAGAATCCGCCTATGTGATCTCCGCCGACTTCGAGACGAGACACTCCTACACATCTGCTGAGGAAATAGACTGCAACATGTTTGCAGGAGATGAAGCCAACACTATTCCTATTACCTTTTATTTTAGGTCACTATGTGGTGACGGTAATATCAGAAATACTTCCTATTTTTGATTCTGACGATTTCTTTGTTGGGAACTAAGGTGATGTAGAGAAAAACAAACTTTCAGACATGTTCCCCATCAGCAATCAAAGCAAATCACCTGCAGTGGCGACAGTGAGGCCGTTACCAAACAAAAAAGGGCTCAGAACCCAGTTACAAAACGCTTCCTCAACCATAATTTACTCCCATCGTGTGGAATCTTACAATCACCAAATAATTAAAGCCCAGCTCAGGAAGTGAGCAGCGATTTAGGAATACAACATGACAACTGGTTTAAGCTAAAATATTTATTTGGTAATAATATTCAAAAGTGTTTTGCAGCATAAAAGTTCGTCTATTTATTTTATAAAACCGTATAAAACTGAAATTTATGTTTTAATGTTTGGATTTCTATTGTTTTTTCCTGTGGTTTAAAGAATCATCATGACAAGTTGCAAATGAACAATGCAAACATTAAAACAGTGGTTTTCATTCAAAGGAAAAAAAGGGAATGTAGTCTGAGTTGTTGATGCCAAAGTTAATATGCAAATTAAGATTTTCAAACATGTCGTTCTTTACGGTCCTGCCTACTAGTGACTGTACTGAAGCAGAATACGAGAAGGGACCATTTGATAGTTTCTGAAGTAGCATGAGCTAAATGTAGTAATGTCTTGGATTATGCCATGGTGTCCTGTAGCGGTGTGCAGTCCGAGGCCGAGCCCAGTGAGCGCTTTACTTGGGGAAGACCGTGACCACGTCATAGCCCTCAGGTGGAGTCACTCGCTCACGTGCGTGTTTCTCACAATAAATCTGCTCCTCCACAAAGAAATGTCCCTTCTGTTTTAGGTTGACGTCACAGGCTGCACAGGTGTAACACTCAGGGTGACGGAACTTGGTCCTCAGCTTCACCACCATCCCTCTGAAGCAGTGACACAAAGATCACGTCAGGTTTGATGAATACAAAATTATTTTGTCCAGAGCATGAACAGTCATAATGCAAAAGTGATTACATTCATGGCTTAATATGGGGAGGCCTCAAAGACACATTAACTGTTTTTGTTCACTAGTCTTTACAAACGTCATCCACAAGGTGGAGACAAACACCAGGCATAACAGCGATTCAAAACTACATTCTTCCACCTGTAACACACCTTATAATGACAAACAAATACAACTGACTCAGCTGTGCCGATAGTCTTATAAAGTTTCAGATGAAGCCGTAAATGACCAATAAACCTCCTACTTGCAGTATAAATAAAAATGCAGACTGAAAACACTGAGGAATCATAATATACTTACACAATCCCAGATCCACATTTATCGCAGACGGGTAACTGGTCTGCGTTCCCCACAGATGAGCCAATCTTCGTTGTGGGGGCCTTCACGCTCCTAAACCCAGATGGTTTATCAGAGTCACCTGTAAATAAACATTACGCAGACCGAACATGTTAGTTTGAGGTTTCACTGGTCAAACATGCATCTGTGTTTCATTTCAGTTCTAGTCCCCCCCCCCCCCTTATAGCCCGGTGGGTTGCGAGGTCATCCTCCAACTCAAGGGTCAACGGTTAGATTATAAAGCTACATGTCAGGGGTGTCCTGGACAAGACACCAAAACCCCACAGTAGCTCTGTCACAGGCCTAGCAGCTGTCCAAACATCAATAAAATGGCCTAAAGGCCCTTTGAAGACATAAGTAATAGCTGGTGCCTCATACCCGTCTCAAGAATCTCCTGAAGCACCTTAAATGAAGCAGACTGCCGCGGTGGCTCATCAGCCTCTTGGTTCTCCTGTATCATCTTGTAGACCTCTGAATCTGCTGCTAAAGGTGGGCGTTTGCCCACTTTCACAGGATCTGCTGGGGCTCTAAAAGAGAAAAAAAAACAATACGTCTGTAGGAGTCAAAGAACGCAGACACTTTCTGATGTTCACGCTTTTGTGCAGAACCAAACGGAGCCGAGATCCAAGACAAATAATCCAATTTATAATATGCAACCCTTCTTTAAAGGGCAAATGTATTAAACGTCCTTCTACATTTCCTGTATGACCTAGCAAAAAAGAAGGGAGGAGCAGTCAAGCACTGCAGTATGAGCAACTAGATGACCCCACACACCAGCCAGAAGCTGAAAGATTATCCATCGATAAGCTTTATACACATTTACTCTTAAACTAGATTCGCTTAAAGAAAGTTGAAAATAAGTTGCCAAGTCTCTGGAGGGAGTCGTGTTTCAGGCAAACAGAAAACATTGGCTTTGAGGCCCGTCTTGAGTTAATCTTACTTGCTGTTGGGTTCATTAGGTGCAGCCGTTGTTTTAACTTCGTCCACAGCTGTATTGAAATTCTTGATGTTCTCTGAGGAATACAGACCAGAGGGGCTGTTGTACTGGTTGGTCACAACTTTTGGGCCAAAGCCAGAGAAAGGCAGTGCACTCCTGTTGTGGGTTGAGCCGATGGGTTTCACCTCCTGTGAGATTTTAGGTAAAATTCTTCTGTTAAAGACTTTTGTGGGCAAAAAAGTGAAAAGGGTAGATATCAGTTGTGTTTGTGCACACACACTTCCAAAACATGCAACACTAGTGAACACAAATTTTCATGAGCTTGCACAAACATGCAGCCGATATCATGCAAGTTATGAGTATTACTCAACATCTGGAACCTCCTCTACCTCTAGAGTATAACAATGTTGAAACTGTTGCAGACTTTTTTTTTTAAAAACACTGGAATTTGGTAACAGATCTACTGAAAATGTCACAACAGTCTTTTCTTCAGAAGAAAAGTCACATAGAATATTATAAGTCTATGGATTCTGCCTTAATTATAGTCACTGGTTTTTAAGAAAAAAGAAACGATGTCATGACACTGGCATGCCATCAAAGTGGTCAAATAAATACCACCTAATGTAGCTCATGCTTCACAGTAAGAACACGGAAATACCTCCAAATATAGCTCATGCTTCAAATGTCTGACATTTAAATTACAGAATATCCCAAAGTCTCGGCAAGCAAGTAAACCTACCAAAAAAAGAAAGAAACCCACAATGCTGGCATGTCAAAAGCCCACAGAGTCACAACAGTATAAAACAGTGGCCAAGCATCAAAGTGACAGCCTGTACACAAGCTCCTGAAATGGGTTATTGTCAGTTTGTGATAAAAACCCACAACATCTGTGACCTGTGACACACATCACGCAGTTTTCTACATGAATCCACACTTTAACCTTCCAGTTCGCAGGCAGGAACGGAGGCTTGCGTCAGCGCTTGGCTGATACACTATCGTCTCCTAGGAAACCTCCTGTTGGGAAGTAAACAATTACTTCATACTTGGCAGTATGGGGGAAAAACCCACAATCCTTTGCAGGCGTGGCTGAAATGGAAACACGCATGTTTCCAGAAACTGTAGCTACCTGTAAACAGGATTTCCTAATTTCATTCTGAAATGTCAGAGTCACTTAAAGCTCAATACTGCATCCAGCTTTGATGTCGATACACACCCGCGGCTCTGATGCTAGATTCATCTTGTACGGATGACTCCTCCCTTCTTCAGATGAAAGCGGTGACCACAATTTAGTTTCTGACCTGCAAGAAACAGGAAGCAAAAAAAACACAAAGCCTTAAAATACTCCGAGTTTGTCTCTGGGTGTGTTTTCATGTGCAACTGTGCAGGAACATAATAGAAGGACGGTGTTAATGCTTTTTCTGTGTTATGTGCACTAAGCTTCGCTGACAGTTTACTCCGCCCTACATTCAACAGGTTCTCCTTTAACGTGAACATGTTTGCTTCAACATGCCTGCTGAGCCCGTTACAGCGTCGTTGCTGCTTGAGCTGCTACCAGAAAGAGACATGGCCACAGACTTAGCGTGTAGCTCCACAGTCACACGTTTCCAGCTGAACATGAGGCAGACACGCCCTTTAAACATAACGTCACTTCCTGAACACCTGGACTGTGGCTGAGCACGCCTCACAGACACATGTTGCTACAACCCACCTGTCTATGGACAGCACCATCTCCTCCACGCAGCCCTTTATCTTGTTCTGTGCTTCCAAGTGAGTCATGCTCTCCGTCGCGTCTCCGTCTATGGCCAAGATTATGTCTCCGATACACAGGTTGGCCTGGGCGGCTTTACTCCCAGGGGTGACCTAGAACACATACGCATTTATAAAAAGTCCTATAAGCAGAAAATAACTAAATATGTTTGCAGCCTCTAAGCTTAATGATTAACGCTCATATCTGCTGCTCTATTTTTACCTGACACTTAAGGACCTCTACACACATTTCATTGTGTACAGTACAAACAGACGAGGGCGTTTTCAGTCAGTGGCTGAGGCCCAGCGCTGCCTTCAGGGCAAACACACTCTCGCAGATAAAGGCTGGAAGCAGAGGAAAAACTCCAGCACAGCCCAGGAATTTTCTAATCGCTTTTCCATGGGTGGAGAGGACAGACCACGGTAACATTTACAACAGGAACAGCACCAGCAGCCTCCCGGGCAAAGGTACACAGACACCTTCAGGTCCACAGCTGCCAGGGGAGGGTCACACTGTGCACCAGTCTGTACTGGTGACACACTGTTGTAAAGCAACACGCGCAATAGCAGAAGCTTAGACCTGCCTGTGGGTTTCACAATAAAGCAGCACAGGTTTCGTTGTATTCTCGTTCCCGAGTTTAATGCGTAACCCACATTTAAAGGGAAGTGTGCGAGCACGATAGATACTGTACTATAGAGAGAGACATGTGAAAGCAGCGAGATGGAGAAATGAATGCAGTCCACGGAAATGTAACGTGAACAACGCTACTATGCAAACAGAAACTCACACTAGCAGCAAACAGAGACTGTGTGTGAAATCAGCCCTGATGAATTTCCGTTAATTTGCTTAACGTTAGCTCACGATAACGTCGGATAAACGCAGGTGATGTTACAGCGCGGTGGAGCAGCGGCTAACAGTGACACTAACTTACCCGGGAAATAGCCAGCGGCTGCTCGAAGTCCTTTCCCCCAACCAGCCTGAAGCCCCAAGGCCCAGGACCCTGCACTACCACCCGGACAGGCATGTCGCTGCTTGGCGCCCGAGTCGACAAAAGTTTACTCGTGTTTAGAGAGATGTCTCAGACCAGCAGTCCTCTTCCCACAGCAGACCAGTGCGCTGGACGGCGGTTTGAACTCGGCTGTGGCTCGCAGCCGCGGAGGGGGGAGGACCAGACAGAGGAGGACCCTCAGGTCGCAACCGCAGGAACGGATTTTAAAGTTTTCTCGCTGATTGGCGGAGTCTGAAGATCGTGTATTGTAATGACAGCTCACTCTCTGAAAATTCACCGAAACCTTGGTAAGAACGCAGAGCTGAAGCTACCGGTCACGTGACTCACAGGGCACATGCGCACTCTTGTTCACATGTTCAAATACAACACGCACTGTTAAAACGTAAACTAGGAAAACAGTTTCTTTTGTACCGTCAACAAATCTTATGAAAAGGCCAAAAACCACCATCCGTGAACACAAAGACTGACTTGTCAAACAGCTCAAAAACTGTCCATAAACAGTTAGAACCACAAGATGCGACAATCCCTCTGCAGAATAAACTCATTACTCAGTCACTCGTTTTTAAACCCACCATCCCGCTGGACACAACACTGTGCAGCCTGTCACCAGTTATGTTACTAACCAGTTAAAACTATGGAGCTATACATATGTTTAGGAACAATTATATTTTTGGTTCCTATAATTATTTTTTTTCAAGAAAAAAACTAAAGTAGTAAATTAAAAAGGGTCGACCTGTTCTTTACACTGTTGGACATCAAAAATATTTGTGACTCCTGTGTTCCTTTGATTCAGATGACAGACAAAAGTGGTACAAACGTTAACATTTCCTTTACTGAATTACTCATTTTCATGTCACAACACCTGTGGTTAATTAAAAAATCCATATAAAAACAGTGTAGAGTTTGATACATCAACACCAAAGTCTAATTTAGTTTTAGCGTTGTTCACAGTATATTAAAACTGATTTGAGATTGAGGTTTAATTGGTTAATTGTCAATTTTCCATATCATCCTTTCAGAAAATCACTCTGACAATATGGTAAATAGTCTACATTTTCTGTCTTAACCATGGAAAGACATGTGTCACCTATAAAACTTTCCAAGTTATCGTTTTAATGATGAAAAACCACTGAGAGACCCCCGAAAGTGTATTTCCTGAGGGGATTTGATAACCACTTGGGCTAAAGAAAAATAATTAGCAGAGTGATCCATCTTCACTTTTTCCTCCCTCTCAGCTGAGCTGAATCATTTGTTGCAGGGATGTCGGTCTGCCTGTACGTCACCTTGTTATATGCAAGCTTACCATTTATGGTAGAGCTAAATCCCAGGATGTGGAATGTGCCGCTCCCAAAACTTGAATTCCTGCCAAAGTATCTTTGCTGAAAGTGCACAATAAAGGTCTGGGCAGACTGACACAATGAATGCTTCTACAACAGGCCTCCAGGTAGACCATTAAAGTCCCTGGAACAGTTTGTTTCTGGGCCTTACAACATATGAGCTTAACCCAGGTGCGAAGTACACCCACGTCTGTAAAAACACATCTGTCAACATCATCACTGTAACGAGATATAAACCAGCTGACAAACACGAGCAGTCTGTTTCCCAAGAGGCTAGATAAAATGCCACAGTTATTTATATAAAGAGACTGACATTACTGAAGTAGTGTTTATTTCCGTGTAGCCTAAATAATACACACAGTTCACCAACAGAATGTGCCTTTAAAAAGTATTGGTCATAAAGTTTATTATCAAGAGTTTACTCCAAGTATTCAAATCATTACAAGTCATTGAATGCAACACGCCACATGGTTTAGATGGATTTATTAAATATTGCATAATACCAAAGTCACAGCAGTGTACAGGATTTTATTTTAATATTGTCAATGCAACAGCACTGCAAATTGAAGCAAACAAACCAAACCTGCTGCAGGTCGTGCGTCTCATCAAACTAGTCCATTCATATAATTATTAATCGTTATGTTGAAGCACTGTGTCACACATTTGGTACAGTAACGGACAGGTTCTTTATTAAATATTCTCCCATCACAGAAACTAGGACCGATGGGAAAACCATGGTTGCGTTAGGTATGTCATGGATATAGTTCAGTGATAATCAAAAACATATATAAGAAATATGAGGCACAATTTTGCATCAAACATAAGGAATTATGATCCTCACAAATGGCAGCGTAATGTTCATATGCGTCAAACTTCCTGTGCTGAGAAACGCTCCACTCTGTGTTTCACCTTCAGGTAAATAAACCTCTGCAAGCGACGGGGAAGCTCAATCTAACGCTCCCATCACTCACAGTCTATTTTTATTTTACATATTTACAGTCATTCTTGTGCCGCGCTGCTCAACATGTTCATTCAAGAACAACATTTAGACACACTTATTTATTTTTTACATATCATGTGTACACTGTCTGAGCCACATTCATGTATTCATACATTCATACATCCTGTGATGTTTTATAGAGCATAATATTAAAGAAAATGAGTCGTGTTGAGGCTATGTGAGTGACTGATTATTTGTCCACCGTAGAATATAGTGCGTTTGAGATATGGTGTTGTTGCAAACTCTCAACTAATCAGCACATTCATGAGGAGCTGGAGTTACATGGGAACACACGCGTTTGGCAGTGGACGGAAAAACATGCTTTTGTGGTGTAACAAAATACCTGAACAAACATCAGTGCTGTACAGGCAAACCCACAATGCAGTGTAGTAAAGTTTTATCCTGCTGAGTAAATACTCTCTCGCTGATGTTGGCAAAAAATACCAGTGATGACCTGTGCAGGAAGAATGTCAGAGGATGAAACACTGATTGCTACAGTTTTTTTAAGTTAACATACTTCATTAATTATTGTACTACATATATCACTTAGTCACGACGGTTGCTAACACGCTCAGATGCAAAAATCCAGAGATATATACAGTATTTCTGCATTTGACATACACTTCCGGATCTAATGTGACTATTTTATTTTTCAATACTTCAATCATAGAGAGTTACATTACGTCTTGAACCATTTGATTAGAAATGTGCAAATTCGGAAAGTGATCATACTCCAGCTACTTGGAGATGTAGATAGCTCACTAGATCAGCCCTCCTGGTATAAGCTACACTGACTTTTAAATACGTTTTTCAGTAATTGTCCTACAAGCTACACCCATGTGCTGCTCGGGACATGTCCTAGCAAGCACTCAGAGGTATCTGCAAGTACAATATGACAGCTCTGCTGAGAACATTGCGGTGGTTGATGACAACGAGGAATCTGAAGCAAAGAAAACACAATAGCTATCATATTTTTACCTGCATCTGCAGGTCACCTATTCTGACGTGTAGTGTCTGTTACGGGATCTGATAGCGCTGGAGATGTGGGAGCTCTGTACTGATGCTTTGACCACAGAATTCAAAGCGATCTTCCCTCATCAAGCTCTTAATGTTCAAAGAGCAGAAGTAAACCCTGTTATCATCAGTGTTTTCTTTGAGCTAAAGGTGCAAATACGAAGGTGTTGGCGGATAGTTTTTCATGCTCCACTTTGATTTGTCAGTCTCTTGTAAATCTTAGATGCTTAGTTACATGCTTTACTTATTATGTGAATCATTCCACTTACTGCATTACAGAAGCTGTAGTTATTTCATATGAAAATACGTAGCCATATTCAGAAGGCCGCTTAAAGTTGTCTGTACACATTTACATGGATAAAACATGTGAGCTTGTCATTAAGGGCATGGTTAAAATCTCATTTGCTTTTAAAAATCATAAGACACCTCATTGGCTTTACTTCAAACATTTGTTTGCTTTTCTTGCCATTGCTGATTAATCTACTATCATTTATTAGGCGGGATCTCTTAAATAAGCAAACAAAGAAGTTAAGTGCTATCACGCCTGTCCTATGGTTGAGCTGAGGCCAGGCGTCTACCACCAGCTACCTTACAGGCGTCAGTCATCAGCAAAAACGTTACCTCTACTTTAGCAGAGGTCCTAAAAAGGAGCAAATAAATAGTTTCTCTGAAAATACTGGATGTGCGTGCACATAGCTTCTCTTCACTATCTACGAGACATGCATTACAAAACGGTAGTGTGACCTGTATTTCTTTTTCGATTGCTGAGATAACTGAGACAAAAACCAAACAGAAGCCAACTGCACACTTCAGCATTTCAGCATTTCTAGTCATGCACGTGACGGTGCGACAACAACCTTTGGTTGGAAAATGAAGGCAATACTGAGCTGGTATCTAAAGCTTTTGGATTGTGAATGCTGTGATGTGTTTCAGAAGTAGCCAATGCTACTACACGTTATGGTTACTCAGGAAGGTAAATTCCACAAAAGAAAGCAAAAAGAAAAAACGTTTTCTTAAATATAGACTTAAAAATGAACTAGTATTAAATTCCATACATGCATGGTAAATGAACCTGAACACCTGAATGTTTCTTTTGGAAGATCTGAATGTGAAAAAATAAATAATTTAGATTCATGAGATGCCTGGTTTGTATCATACTCAACTAATTATGATCAACACCTCTGGCGCTGAAAGGTAGCTCATGACAAACGGCTTCAACCCCACATAACCCAAAAATACATTCCGACCCCTCCAAAGTCCAGTTCAGGTAACAGGATCCACTCTTTGACCCACACGCTGCTCCGCTGCCGACCTCCACACTGGTGGTGCTACGTAAACACTTGTGTAACTGTTAAATCACATGAACGAAATGGAAGCTACTGCCTGTACATTAAAAGCTACTTTACAGTGGGTTTTCATGGTGAAATTCCACGAACTCTGTTAAGTGTGTGCGTATAATGTGATCGAGGTCACACTGAGGTTTGGGCACTGAGCCGTCTCTGTCTTCGCCTCGTGCAGTTTGACATACCTCAGTCCGAACCAAACACTTTCCCAGACAAAATGCATTCGCCTGGCTAAACAGCTACTCTAACCAAAAGCCACGTGCGATAGAAATGACTTCCCAAGCTTGACAGGCCACCAAGTGTTTAGATAACTTTACAGTTTCACCTCCTTCACGTAATTCCCAGGGAAAGTCCCAAACTGTTTTGTCCTCTTCGAGGTACCTGTAGAGAAACAAAAAGTGAAACAGGGATCAGACAGAAGAAAGTGAAAGGATTATTTCTTTCATTTTAAGGGACTAATTTTTGTATCTATATTAAAGCTAAAGACCTCCGCTGTCACTCTGTAGAAACCCTATATGGTAAGATGTGACACTTTCTCTGCAGGAGACCTGAGCCTGCACATTAAGCACATGCATTTCTTCGCTGTCATTCTGCAGAAACCCTATATGGAATAATTTGACAGCGCCAGCATGACTGCATCTCTACGCTATTTATCCCAAGGCCCGTGGCACATACCAACAAACCAGCCGTCATCGCACTTCTCCATGACGCTGACGAGATCTCCCTCCTGCAGCTCCAGCTCATCATCGTTCTGAGGCATGTAACTGTACAAAGCCTGGAAACTGGAGCAGGACACAAAGAGAAATAATGTGGAATAAAACCTAAACTACAATAAAAAAAAAAACTGTGTGAAGCTAAAACTGAAACAGATCTCACTCACATTCCACAGTTGAGACGGCTCGGCTCCGGACTGTTGCTGTGAGACTGGGGTTGCTGGGAAATGATGAGAGATTGTTTACTAGGTTGGGGGTGCAGTCTATGGACAGTATCATGGGGGTGGTGGGACAGGGTGCTGCAGTACCTCACCGAGGTCTCAGCAATATTCAAGATCTCATTACACACTGCTTCCTAGTAGTAGTAGTAGGAGACGAAGTCATCAGAGAAACACAGACAGCGGGCCCACCGAGTGTCCCGGAAGAAGTTGAGGTGAAGTTGAAGGGGAAGGTGAGGAGTTAGAGAGGAAAAGGAGGGACGAATGACGAGACAGGAAGGTAGGTCCAGTAAGTTTAAGGAATAGGAAGGTAGCGATCCGTTAAAAAGCCAGAAGAAAAAGCATAGGAGATGTTGGTGGAGCCCGGGAGGAGAGGCATGAAAAGGCAAGACAACAGAGTGAGGGCATGTAGACAGGAAGCAATAAATATTAGTTCATCTTTCACAGGAGGCTGTTCTGTAGGAACATGCATTACGAAAAGGAAGTCAGCAGGTACAGCATAAAGGAATCATTTGGACATTTTGGGTAATATTTCTTCGTGGTTGAGGTCGGCGTCGGTTCAGTCTACCAATCATTATCCAGAATGTATATATTGTATGAATAGTTCACAGATTAGTTACAATAATTGGGGCATGTCATAATAAACATTTCTAGCAGGTTGTTAACTACTTTTCACTGAGAAAAAAAATCAGATTACGCAACATTGGAAGTTTTAAACTTCTATTAGTTTAGGACAAACTGTTTCCTCTGTTTCCATTTTTCTTTGCTGGCTGTTCATACTTAATAAACAAATAAACACAGTAGTGATATTTATAAATCCCAAAATGTCAAACTATTCCTTTAACCAGGTGACTGTCTAAAATCTCACAAGATCTCACACTGTGATATGAGTCAAATGTTTGAATGTGATGAGTTAAAACGTTAGACAGACCATGAGATCAGTCGAATGACACATTCATTTTCTAATTCTTTGGGGGTGAAGAAAAGAACCTGAGGACACTCTGCACCATCTTACCGCAAATGAGTTAACGTTGTTGTTATCGTGGATGTCGAACAACATCACGGGGCTTCTGGAGCTCCGTCCGTGGTGGTCAGCCTCGTTCTTCATAAACTGCAACACAATAATTTCACATCAGTCCGAGCGCGCACATTAAAAGTGGTATCCGGATCTCAGCTGTGTCCACCTGCTGTAAATACTGTTGTACTTCAGTGACAGTCAGGTTTCATTTCCCTGTAGGTGGAATTTCAACCTTGCAGCACCTTTTGAAATAGAAGCCAACATGTGAAACCTATAAATACTCACTAATAAATATGTCACTGCACTAAATAAACTTCCAGCCTCCCACAGCATCCAGGCTGTCACCTCTGCATGGGACAAGAACATGCACCCATATGGAACTCTTTAAATCAGGCCTCAAAATCCAAGCACCAGGCAATAGTTCTGCTTAACATCCTTCACAGACAGGAAAGCTAAAACGCTGTGGAACATTTGTGTGTTAGTACCACACAC
>JAUMHF010000007.1:4020299-4037239 GCA_032359275.1 Microctenopoma steveboyesi | reverse complement strand
CAATAGTTCTGCTTAACATCCTTCACAGACAGGAAAGCTAAAACGCTGTGGAACATTTGTGTGTTAGTACCACACACACACACACACACACACACACACACACAACACCATGCAGCCTTGGAACCTCAAGCAATTTAGTGAAACTTTACTTTATCTGTCCTTTTTAAAACCACCAGTTTCATCTCTGCACATACAAGTGAGACACATCTTTCACACGTAAATGTCCTCCTCAGAACTTTTTCTATTTCAGGGAATCTAGATGTGGCCACAAGCTCATGTTCCAGAGTGATGCAACACCGCACACCATGCAGAAGATACCTCTGCAGGGCTATTTCGCCTGCTGCCCGCGGCTGCACGGCCCCTGTCCCCCTCTGAGCCTTCCCCCTCTGTTAACTCCTTCTCCCCTCTCAGCCAGCCTTCCAGCACCGGCCCTCCATTGGGGCTCAAGCTACGTGACAGTCGTGAGGAGGGAGGGGAGAGCAGGAAGTCCTCCCCCTGAGGAGGAGTGAACGTGAGGAAAGGAGTGGAGGAGGCTGAGTTGGGTCTGGGTGGGTACGGCGGGGGCAGTGGGGAGGCCGATGGGGAGGCCATAGGAGAGTTGCAGTATGGGCTGCCAGTGATGGGAGGCACGGGGCTGACAGAGAACGGCGGGGGCAGGTACTCGCCACATCGATAGGACACGGTGGGCAGCGGCGGCAGGGGAGGAGTGGGGGCAGCAGGAGGGCTCCCGCCGCCCACAGTCAGGGAGATCCACTCAGAGGAGACAGCATGGACCTCGGGGGACACAGAGCGGCGGGGGGAGCGAGGGAGCGGCAGAGGTGAGGTGGTCAGACGATTACGATAGAGCTTTTTACAAGAAGAGGAAGGGATGAGAGAAAGAGAAGGAAATGAGACAAATACACTAGACAGAAATGAGACTAAGGGTGGGGGTCAAAGTGATGACAAAAGAACATTTCTAGGTTCAGAGACGGGTCCGACATCCCTGAATGTGCGGGCTCCAGGTTCTTACCTGAGGAGAAACACTGGTGCTGCGCTGTGGCGATTGGCTGACCGGGGGGTCAGGATACTCCACCCCGTTTTTGATGCGGGGCCGTTTGTGCACCTCGACGTAGGTGACGGGGAAGATTCCTTGGCGGTTGGTGCCTGAGATTTTGCCTTCATACCAGTTCTCATCAACCCTACGAATCAGTGTGATCCTCTCTCCCTGCACACAACATTCAGAAACAACAAATACGGTTTAAATTGTACTGTTTGTTATTCAGGGTGTAGTAGTTCATTTCCGATCCGCACCTTTCTGAAGGACATTTCCACCACAGTGTCCCCGGTGAAGTTGAAGCGGGCGACAGCCTCTCCATATTCTAGGACCTGCACTGGGGCACATTTCTTTGGCTGGGCTTTCTCTGTGGGGGGAAGAAGCTGCACACCGCGACAGGTTTGCAGAAAAAGTATTGAGTGAAATGACCAGATATGGACATTATTATTTAATCACATCATGCAGCCATTCAAACACTTTCACTGTGAGACAAAGAGAGAGAGAGACCGCATACCTCAACGTAACTCCGTGGGAAAATACCAACTCTTCCATGATGCTCCCCTTCATACCAGTTTTGATCCACCTGTCGAATGATGTACACAATGTCTCCTTTCTGAAACGGTAGTTCCCTAAAAAACATTATTTAAGAAAGATGAAATCCACATTCTACATTTGCTTGGCATTTACAGCATTGTTTCACAGTCAAGTATCAATATTTCACTACTACTGTTCTACAACTAGAAACTTCCTGTGATTGTCTGAGCTTTTGGCATGGCTTGGTCAGTAGTTGGTAACCCCGCCTATGAAAAGTGCTGACTTTAGAAAGGTCTACTGGTGGAAACAATATCACAGAATCATTTACTGCATTTATAATTCGAATCAACTCCGTTTTTAACCACTGGGACAGAGAGGTGCTGATTTTACGTCATAGCCTTCATTTCCTGATGCTGTTAGAAAAGTTGTAAAATGATATTTCCTTCACCTCTCTTTACATAACTTCCACTTACTTTAGACTTTCGGCTCTGAAGTCAAAGCGGGCCATGGCTGGAGTTCTCTGTGTAGATACAACAGATGAGTGAGTCTTATTTTACAACTTCAACTACATAAAGATTATTTCTGCCATTATTCTGAATTAGTGTGAGTTTTACCAAAGACTAAACGCTCATACGTATGTTTCTTTTTCTTTCTGGGCTTCATCGTTTAGAATACACGCCTCCATGGGAGCTGGAACAATGTGGTAAACACAAGGGTGGAACTGATACACGTCTACAGTATATATAAAGGGCTATACTGTGTCTTGTGGAAGTCTGCTGGAAATATTCAGTGATACACTCTACAACTATCACTGCCCTCACCCCCGGAATTTTTGAAGGGTCCATCTGTGTCTGCAGAAATCCCGCTGACAAGCCCATGACCCCCCCCCAGCCTGAGTCACACACAAACTGACGAAGCATCTGTCGTCTTCTCTGCTGCTTACAGAGGGATAAGACTGGCCTCGCATTGTACCTCTATGCCCGATTTCCTTTTCTCTGCGTTATCTGTGATGTTGAGCAGGTCTCCAAAGCGCTCGTTGCTGATGAACTGATGGTGCGTTGGAACAATGCCTGTGTGTCGTCTCGAAGCTGTGTCAGCCTCTTCCTGTTCCCGCTTCAGCCGCCGCTGCTCCTCCAAGATTTTCTGCCAGGAAACCAAACCAGGAAACCGTTTGTTCTCTCTAGATATTTGTCTCCTCTATGCTTTTATTTATGTGACATATTGTTTTTTTCTGTGTCCACAGATCTTTTTACTAAAGCAGACAGCAAAGTGTAATTTATGAAGGACTGGCTTGAATTTAAAAGAAATTCACCTCTTTGTCTCCATGACGTCTCCGCAACACTTCATCCTGGTTTTCCCCGTGAGCTGGGGACGAGTCTGAGACAGAAACAGAAAGAGGTTCACACTGTGAACCACTTATAGTCCTAACCCAAGTAAAGGACAAATAACAAAACTTCAAACATAAGATGATGAAGTCAACGCCTTAATTTCAAAAAACAGAATCGTAAAAATATACAATAAATACTGCACAATCACGCATGCTTTAAATTAACATCAGAATCTCTGCAACACTGAAACAAAATGCACACACACATCAAAAAAGCCAAACGTAATCCTGCATGCGCAAATGAATGAACACAGAATGATCCCACATGTGTTCATGAAAGAAAACAAATGCAGGAAATAAAATATGAACATACTGTCTCTTTAAAAAAATAAACATGACTAACCAGCACCCATTATTTTAGGCTGATTTAAATATGCTCCCCTTATCGCCGTAGATGTTTCACTATGTCTGCTGCTAAGTACTGGCAGTGACGTTAAATGCATCAAAGCAGGAAACATCCTGTCTGGCTCATACAAACCTTTCATAGTGAGAGAATGAAAGATGGCTGATGTGAACAGTCAAAGAAATCTGAATACAGACACGATGAGACATCAATTTGAGAGAGTGTATGCAATGTTATATCGCGACATCCTGCTTAAACATTGCACAAGAACGCTAGGATTTGAATTTAAGGAAAGGCTTTCAAAGGTTTTGCCCGTGTAAGGACCACTGACCATTGTGGAACATTTATCTGCACCACCGTTATATCAGAAAAGATGAGGGATTGGTCTGTATGATCACAATGCTTATGCAGGCTCCAGCACTCTTGCATACAACTCAAATCTGATGTCAAAAGGACATATACAGTATACATTACCAAAATCTGCCTGAACCGCCTACAGTCACCGAAGTGTTTAGACACGTGTATGGGACCATACTCAATCACAGTGAAATGGAAGAGCACCAAACGGCACGCTCAGAATGAGATGGAGGCTTCCCTGTCACTTTGTAAACACAGCACACAGACTACAGATGGAGGGTGGCAGAGTCGCCTTGTGGAGAAAAAGGGACACAAGGTGAAGATAGAGTCAAGAAACATGGATGACCACAAAGGAGGGGAGAGGAGGGTGACAGTGGTGAAGGGATGGAGATAGCCACCTCTCCGGTGAGCTGCCAGCGTCTGCAGTAGGTTCCCGTTGGCGTCCATGCCTTGCCCGTTACTCAGGTAGTCGTCTCCTTCTCCTTCTCCTTCTTCTTCTCCGTTACTCAGCCTCTCCAGGACCTCCAGGGAGGACAGGCGCTGAGGGATCAGGGGCCTGAGTTCAGGGGAGAGGCTGCAGGGCCTCTGGGCGCCCACTGTCACCTTAGTGGCCAGCAGGGTCCTTCGAGCCTGGTGGGATTGCAAGTTCTTCCGTAACTTGAAGGGAGCAGGGCCCATGAGGAAGAGGTTCCCGGGCAGTGTAGTCTTCTTCTCTGGATGTTGTGGCCTCTCCCGCTGAGTTGTGGCCTGCTGCCTCTCGTGCCTGAGGATAGTGGTAAAGCGTGTGTAGGAGGCTGGGCAGGATCCTTTGCACTTGCTGGGTTTGAGGAGGTGGTTCAGGTGGTGGTGGTGGTGCTGGTGGAGGAGGAGATGGTTGTGTTGTGGAGGGGATTCTGTGAGCAGCGCTGGGGGATTCTTTGACGAACAAGGAACTTTTTGGTGGATCAGTTCTGGGGGACGTTTACTGAAGATCTGCTCCACCTCAGTCTCTGTGTTAGTGGGGGAATCAGTCCTGATGATGTGTCCGCTACCTGAGGAGGACGAAGCCTCCTGCGTGGTTACGCTGACTGGTGAGTAAGACTCCTCCCTGGAGCTCTTGGACTCTGCCTCCGCTGGGGAGCAGCTATCTGTCTGTGTGGCATTGGCTACTAAAAGCGACTCTGCTGACACTGCAGACGCCATGTAGAGATGGGCAGGGCTGTGGTTAGGACTATGGCTGGAGTGTAGCGTGGGGAGGGAGGAGGAGCGGCTGGGTGCCGAGTTGGACCGCTGGATGATCATTTCAAACTCGCTGACCCGCGAGAGCACGGCGTCCCGTGGAATGTTGCCGCAGTCATCGGCCTCTGACCTCTCACCTCTCTCTGCCTTTTCCTTCTCAAACAGAGTAGCCAGGCTGCGGACGCTGCCGTGGGGGCTGCAGCCGGCCGAGCTAGGCCGCTGGATGTGATGCATGGTCCTGTACAGGCTGGAAAACTCAGACGTGCTTCTCCTAATTGCAGGGGAAACATTACTGAGGCTGTCCTCACACTCACTGACACAGCTAGACTTAGAGTCTGAATGTGGTCCACTGTCCCTTTCCTCTGCTCCAGCAAAGTCTGTGTCACATGGTCCTATGTACAGATCCTCACAGCTGTGGGCCTTTGGGTGCCCAACTGCTTTGGTCTTGCTTTCATGACTGTCACCACTGGGTGGCAGTAGCTTGGGCTTGAATTTAGAGGGCAGGATTTGTGGTATGCAGGCTTTGGCAGCAGAAAGAGGCTTCTTACTCTTACACTGGTTACCTATTGCATTACTGGCAAGAACCGATCGACTATTTACAGAGGAGCAGGACGAAATTATATAGCCATTCCCACCTTTATAATCCACTGGCAAGCATGCAGGACAACAGAATAAACAACATATTAGATTACAATGGTCACAGGTTCACACACATACACACTAAAACTGAGTCGGGCACATTTCTAAAGTAAAGACCCAGTTCTATAAAAAGTAGATGAGAAGAAGAAGCAGGCTTGATGTGTTGCGCATCAACTAATAGATGACCGTCGTACTAACAGCATGGTACTGCCGTGACGAGTTGTGCTTTGTAAAGATGGAACGACTGGCTGCTGAATAGATTAAAGCATCATCAGTATCACTGTAAACAGCAACAAAAGTAGAACATAAAGTAAACAGCAATATGCTATGAAATGTTATGTGATGTTGCAGGGCACACAGGGATTCTCCACTGACTCATCTATCTGAACAACGAAAACAAAAAGGATACAGCCTATGCATATGGTTAAACGGGTTACACATATCCTACTCTATGAGCTTGACCCTGAAAGGCTCTAAATACAGTTTATACTGACTCAACGTAAGTAAAATATGAGCCCTTTTTTCGGTTTCTGGCTGTAGTACCCCAGCGATAGCGCTACAGATGGAAACAGGGAAATGACACAACACGTTCACATGCGGTGAGACGCTACTGTAGCACGAGTGACCCATCTGTCACATTCATATCTGCCAGAAAAACACTCACAGAGGAAGTGAGCTGGATGTTTCATCCGTGTGACGTGGCAAGGAAAGTGTTAACATTCGGGCCACAGAAAATGCCTTCTGGAGGATCACTTCTCAAAAACAAAGAATAATACAGATTTTTTTTTATTCATGGGCACAAGGCACAAACACGTGATAAAATGTTTGTTTTTTTTAGCGCTTGCTTATTTCTGTATGCTTGTCTGCACCTCACCTTGTGTGTAGTGAACAGTGAGCGACGCTAATGATCGAGGTGGTGCCGTAAGCAGGAGCTAATGAAAGAGCGTGCCTGTCAGTTGACTGTAGAGCCGAATCCATTTACTTCATCTGTCCACATTTTGGAGGGTTAACAGTCAAAATAACTCTCCTCATATGTTTGTGTTTGTTAGACTGTGAATGTGAGTTTTTATAGGCAGCGTATTGTAGAAATATAACACACTGACTAAACTCGCATGAGCTGTGTCTCCTCCCAGATAGAATGATGTGACATAGGGTCTCTTCCCTTCTTTTTCATATACATCTCCCCCCTCTCCTCCCTCAGCCATGTGCACAGGCATTCCAGCCCCTGACCTCAGACTGACAGCTGACTTCCTCATGCCTGACCCCCTCGGTGTCCCTCTTGTTTATCTCCCCCTTCTCTGGCCGTGTTGTAAAGAGCAACGCTTTGTTGATCTGGCTCGTCCCTCCTCATCCATCCCCTCTCACCCTGGCGCTGGAATACTCTGGAGTCTTGCCCTGAGTCTGCCTAGTGACTGGTGGCTCACAACTGGAGCAAGAGCAGGGTAAAGTCCCCAAGGTTAGCTTCCATCGACTTAGCAAGACAACCTCACTCCCTCAATGAGTTTTCCAAAGCAGATGGCCAGTACATGTCTGATGAAAACATTCATGACATCAATAATAAATCAAAAAGCTGCTGGGGTAATGAATGCTGTGAGGTGACCGGCCAATGCTGTGAAGTCTAGGAGCAAAGAACCTGTGTGGTTTATAGCAGAAAGGTAAGCGGAAACACACGTATCTTTGTCTGACACTTTGAACGATCCAACATCAGCGTCTGTAACTCATTGGTTCTGTCTCAGCAGGAAAGGCCTCTAATGACCCGCTGTACTGTCTGTGTAACCCCACATACACAGTCATAAACATATGAATGTCCTACCTTTAGAAGAGGAGGAGCTGCCGTGGCGCTTGTTTAGGGCCCGCAGACCTTGTAAGGGAATGTCTCCACCCTCTAGGACACTCTTGTAAACATGGCGGTCGCATTCTGGAGCCGCAGGCTCGCTCGAGGATGATCCTCTGTCCTTCTCCACCTCGCTGTGTCCAGACTTGCTCGAGGAGCTAGGCAGCAATGAGAGGGACGCAGACGCAGCTAATTAAACGCAGTCAAACTTATTCAGAGCGGTTGTGTTGCATGTTTTCATGACAAACATAGGCAGTCTAGTGACATAATCAGCTGTCATGTGGTTCTAATTTAGCATATCTTGAGGTAATTCCCATCTTTGCAGACTTGTGGGAGACAAAACAATCAGAGACAGAAGAAGCTAAACTTGAGAAAGAAGGTGCAGAACTTGGAGGCTGACGTTGGCTCATACGCATATCTTGGCATTTCAGAGAGACCAACAGTACAGATGTCTATAAATATGCTCTGAACATTCCCACATGGTGCATCAGCTCCTGCCATGCACCTGTACAACTCTCAGGTTTACTGAGTTTTCACATACTCCTCATGCGTTACTCAAGCTGCTCCCTTATTTTTACATTAAGTGCACACCAAGACCTTTCGCCAGGAGGAGAGAGGAAAGATGAACGTATTTTCCAAATGTGTGCATTTCACACAAACGTATGGACACATTACTCTACTTGTTCGCCACCTCAACAAGAAGCTCTTTCATAGCTGCTAGAAAAACGTTGGCTGCAGACTGCAGAGAGTCATTAAAGTCATTTTGGGTTGACTACAAAAATTCACATAAATGCTATACGGGAAATCTACAGTGCAGGAGCCATGTGAGATGTGAGACCTCTTGGGAAGAGTCTGGTGGAGTAAACAGTCAGTACGCAGAGTGAGAGAGAACCAGTGCTTATTTAAAGACAACTCTCATGTTTATTTATTTATTTATCTTGACTGATGTTGATCTGTTCTTTCGTTTACATATTGGCATATTTCCATAAGACTGACTATTAATGTGTGTCTAATTGAAGCCTGAAAGCACTTAAATTTGATCATCTCAAGAATGTCTTTCAAAACATCTCGAATTTCAAACAGAACCCAAAGGAAAAACATCCGGCCTTAAACATATGTGTTCCCGTGGAGGAAGTCAGTTTATGGTCTGCTTTGAAAGGTTTGTGTGGCTGAACTTTCACCACCATCCGTCCAACCTCGTCCTTCCAAAGATAACAAATGTGTGGATTAAAAGTTGGATTATGAATCTCTTTTCAAGTAGTTTGCCATGCTGACATAATGACTGTAACAGATGGAAGGTCCTGGACCTAGAGGGAGACATTTATTTCTCCTGGACTGTAGCAGGAACCGTTAATCATCCTAAATTTCCTACATTTTACAACACAAACAAAAATCCAAACGTCAACTTTACCAGACACAAACAAAGCAGGCTTAGTAAACGTCTTCTTCTTTCCAATGTAGGCTGCTGGTCATAGTTCACTACACACACCCATTCACAGATAACGGTTTTTATCCAGCAGCTGGGTGACTTCCCCCTTATCCCAGAGACATCTAGGTTACTGTCTTTAAATAAGTCACCACTTAGCAGCCGTGGCCCCACACTACAACCAAACACCTTCGAAAGACACCATGAAACACAGTCAGACAGACGACACGCTGTTCTGGTAGCGCTTTTTCCCCTTTAACAGGATCTGCTCAGGAAGCAGGAGTCCCCCAGCTGTAGGCGGGCAAGCTCTACAGGGTGGAGAAGTCTCTCGCTGACACTTATCCTCATAACATGCCTTAAATAATCATCAGCACACTGGAAGGAGTCAACAAGATTTAAAGTGCAAGTATCTGAACAAGAAAAAGATGCATGGACTTACTACTGCTGCAGGTCGGAGGCTGTTTCCAGGGGGCTGAAAGAGGGGGCACTCTGCAACAAACCAAACAAAGAAGTCATTGATAGATCCACAGGAAGGTCTTCTCCAGCTAGAACAGACACAGGAGCATTCGCTATGGCCAGATTCTGTGTTGTTTCCCTCTCTGTTGCTCGCTCTACGCTCTGGGTTTCTGTCTCGATCGCCCGGGGTTCTCAGCTTCTCTGGACTGGGCTTGGCATGGAGGAGCAAGCGTGTGTTTCGGCCTGCATGCAAGTTGGAGAAAACAAGCGGCGTTGAGGAGAGTGGAGGGGGTGGGGTGGTGGGCGTGAGTCGGTCAGGGGGCTCCCATGCGGGGAGGGGGCTGTCACAGGCTCAGCCAATGGGCTGCTGCCTCCCAGTGAAGCCGTCTCTATTGTCTGGTATTGAGTCGCTCTCATTACCACTGGACCAGACCGGGGCACAATTAACCAGCTGGTGGTGCAAGAAGGCTGAATTACAGACAGACACACACACACACACACACACACACACACACACACACACACACACACTGCCCTCTAACTCACACACAGGAGACAAAGTGTACTATAACACATATGTGTGTTAAAACAGATGATTATAACCATGTTATAAAGACAAATAATAAAAACATACAGTAAGAAATAAATATAAATAAATGGACAGCAAGAGTAAAAGTAGTTATTAATAGTTATTTAACAGCAGAGAGTTTCTCCAAAACAAAGGGGTGCTCATATTTTGAATGGTTTAGAGCCAACTAATATTAGCCCCCTGTTTCTGTTGCTTTCCTCCTCTCAGACGTCACAGTAGATAAAAATAACAGACGTGACACAGGCACTATGAATAAGAGAGCAAGTGTTGTTTGCAAATATGATTGCACAATCCCCATCCCAACCAGCTCGGCCCTGCTGTTAATACCACATCCACTTCCACATGGCGTGACCCAACCTCCGCTTCCCACACCTATGACCAGACAAGGAGCATTCTCAACAGCTCGTTTGCCACAACATGCCTTTCCACTTCGTTGCCAGGCAGGGTGATCATTATTAACCTTTCAGAATAAATGCCTATCTTCATAAGAACAAAACATCAGGCTGGCAGGACTGTAGCCTGGTCTATTTATAAAGCCAAATGTTCCATGTCTACTTGGAGACAAAGGCCAGTGTCACTGATTAATCGCTCAGCTCTTCCTTGTTCCATGTCTTGAACCCCCTAACATCTGATATTAGCAAGAGAAGACATGTCCTCTGGCACCTTTGGCTAATTGGACTTACATACACACAGCATGAGGGGAAAGTAAACAGGAAACAAGCATGGAAGGCTTATCTGGAGTGAAGGAATCTTAATCTGGTTATTTGCAAGATGCCTGATTAGTGTCAGTTTATGTGAACATTTGTTTCTAGAAAAGGGTAAAACAGTTCGAACCACTTGGACACTCATATCACTTACTTTCACGTTTTGCTGAGGTAGTTGCAAAGCTCTGATATTGTTTGTATGAAATACGGGGAGTTAGAATAAAAGGCTGAACACTGAAAATGGCTTCACTTATCAGAAGAAGACCCAATAAGAAGATGAAATGTCTTGAGCTGTTTGGTGAGTCAGTGGAACGCCGATGACAACGTTTCTGCAGAATTTGCATGTTTCCTAACAGGTGTCCTGGTTACTCAGAGCTCCTGTATGCTGCTTTCCTTTTCAAAATAGCGATCATGAGTAGCTCATGGTAACACGAATCCCATTCTTTCCAGCGCCTTATTTGTGTTGATATGTTCTCATGAAAACAAACAGCTCCCCCAGCGTGAATGGCCTGTTATAGCCTCGCCTCGCCTCTCATCTCATCTGCGCTAAATGCTTAAAGGTAAAGGTTAAGCGTATGTCAAATATGAAAGTGCAATGATCTGATGGGCTTAGGGAGCTGCCTCCTTTAGAACGTCAGGTGGTAGGGAGACGCTCTGCGTAACTCAGTGCTGAGACAGTGCGGCAGCAGCCCCCTCGTCAGCGTACGCTCCACAGATGGAGACACTGTGACGGTTGCAGGGGGAACACAGTGCTCTTCCTGACCATAGTTGTGAGTTTAATTTCAGCTTCCAGCGAGTCGTGCATACAGACACGCCTGTCACGGGACGTTTTTTTCAGATTTTCGTCAAACCTAAAAGCTGTTCAGTCAATATTAATCAAGCAGACTATTACTGTGATTATACACAGGTGCCACTCTTACACAGTGGCTCAGTAGCTACTAGTGGTAATGACGATCTGACAGGACAGGATTAAGAAGATGCAAAGTAGTTAGAAGATAAGTAATATGTTGAAGGATTATCAAATGTACTGTATCACTCATAGTACCTGTTTTGGTATTTTGTTATATATAAGAAAAGTTTTTCTCTATCATAATACTACTCCACTAGTAGAAGCGGTTCTCCTTGCCACTTGTAAGCTAATAATAGGTGCTACCTGGATCAGAGCCAGAATGGCCTGGCTCTCAGTTTAAACCTCAGCACTGGTGTTTTTGCAGACGTCCAGCCATATCTCTCCTCCAGTTAATACAGAGTGAGTACCAATATGTCAATCAAACCTCAATGAGCCAGTCTGTCTGGCGGAGCCTTAAGGTCAAATGCTGCACATACCAGGTGCAGCTTTAGAAGTGACTTTGACATTAAACAGCAGCCAGTCATAAAGCCAAGCTCATCTGGCAAACATCCAGGCTTCCATGAGACACGGTCGCCTCCACTGCTACTCCTCCTCCACATATACACGAACTAACAGCAGTAGACTCTGCCTCTGCGTCTGGCTGATGCTACGATATGACCTCACGTCATAGTCAGCGGTGCCACCTCACATGATCCAGGGTGTGGCGGTGTGTCTCCGACTGACTGACAGAGGGCGAGAAGAAGCAACATGTGCTTGCGGGCGGCCGGGTGCCACAGTCGTCTGGTGCCAACTAAGGCCTGAGGTATGGATTCGTCATGACGCTGTATGCTTCAATATGTCTGTGCCCCTTTGGATATTCTGGTAAATATCCTAGATAGCAGATGGACAGCAATTATTATTTCAAGAGCCTGGGATTACCCTGGAGCCCAATACCCGCCTGGATTGCAGGCTCTCCAAGTGAGGGGTGACTTCTGAATGAGTCACCTAGTCCAGGCGTCTGACTTATGTTATGTATTCAAGCTGCTGCACATCAGAATTACCAAAAGTGTTTTTCTTTGGTGCCGAGTTAAAGAACAAGTACATCACAAACTGCTGAGAGACAGTTTCAAAGAGGACAAATATAGAGTTCATTCATTATTTTAGACACTAATGGCCATGAGGTGATAATGAGCAATAATAAGAGCAGTGTATACCCAGTGCTCTGAAAAAACAGCTCTAGACGTAGAAACAATAACAGAAAATAAAGATTATGATGAACAAAACCGGGATGCGTAAAGTTTTATAAGTAGCTGGATTCATTAATCCACATTGATGAAACACATGGTAGTAAATTTAGTTCAAATCCTTTTACACATGCCGTCACATGACATTTTATGTGCAGGATCGAATTAAAAGAAATGTATTCAGTGTGATACTGAAAGTGAAAGGGGAGCAGAAACTGAAGTAGTTCCTACAGACACTTTGTTTAGGGATTATTTGACCACGGGCGTTATCACATGCAATAAAATGCAATATACTGTCACTGTAAAGACAGTGACCACTTACCGCTTTGTCAAACTCCATCTCTGAAAAGAATTTATACCAAGGCTCATTCTCTAAATCTACATCTTCTGGACTTACATCCTGAGCACGGCAACGAGAAGAGGAGGAGAAAGACAAAGAAAAGACAGTTCAGACGGCACAGAAAATGCTGTTGTTTACACATATAGTTTTTTATGTTTTAATCAGTCTGTTGACAACATAAGATTCTTCAAGTCACAGTTTCATTTTGGGATGGAAAACAACGCCTATTATATATTGTTACTAAGAACTATAGATAACTAATTAATGAAGCTAACAGACCTATATTAACAAGTCCATTATTTTATGTTGATCCCAGGATGAACTGGAGCAAACTTGAATGGTTATATTTGTCGGCACAGCTTCTACCTACAGCTGCCTAAATCCACGTCCTTTATTATGTAAGAGTGAAGTGCAGACTGAGACTGTCACATCTAAAGGCAAAATAAAAAATAAATAAACGTTACCGTGGCGTTTCAGGGAGCAGCTACTAATTCCCTATTTAACACAACAAAGCTCATTATCAAAATACGACAACCCTCAAGGACACTGAATGATGTCGCATTTCTTGATTCAGCAGGATTTGCTGAGGCTCGAAATGAAACTAGGGGAGCGAGTGTAACACAGGATCCATGTTTTGTGTCTGCGCTGGGATCTTCTCACACTGAGCTGATTCAGCCCAATAACCTTAAATTGAAGACAGGAAGACAATGGCTATCCTTGAAAATGATACACCCCCCCTACACACACCCCGCTGCCAAGAAGGATCATCTGTCACCGCAACAGGACACCCTTTAGGAATGTGGTGCACATGGCAAATCAGGCCACACAGACGTTGCCTCCCGAGCTATTAGTGAAGCTGCCCCTCGGGGAGCTTAGATACAGAGGTGGCGGGTGGGGTGGATGGCGGGTGGAGTGGGTGATAGCTCACACGACATGCACACAGGAAGAAAGAGAGAGAGACATAGAAACAGACAGGCAGCCAGCGTACCGTTCTCTCCAGCTTCAGGACCGATGATTTCCCTGGCTCGTACTCAAAGATGCTCTTGGGCTCCGCGCGGTACTTCCTGGTATCTACCTTTTTATCTGGGGGCTCCCACTCGTTCCTGTAGAGAGGTGGATGTCAGGAAGGGGTGGGGTGTGGGATGGAAGAGAGCCAATCCTTAGCAAGTAGTCTCCATGGCAACCAGCATAGGCTAAGATGTTTTTTAATTTAAACATGACGTATGCCCTCATTATCCTTGCTCTCTCGCTCTCTCTCTCGCTCGCTCTAATGATGATATGACAGAAAATCCAATTCACAGTTGAACTAAATCAGTAATTTGATCAGGTTAACAAGATTGGACCTGCTGACAATAAACAGAGCGCAATCTTTCCTTTTTTTAATACATAACCTAAAGATTAATTACTAAACAATGAAGAGCTGAAATAAGATACGCTCAACATGTCATCTGCAGCTCTGGAGTGCAAACGTTTACCCTCCATCACCTGTCCTGCTTCACTCTACCACTCATTCCTCTCACTTCATATAAAAACTAATCATTTCAGCTACAGAGTAGGATCTCTCTCGTCAGAATTCCATTCATGGTGAGCGATACTGTGTAACATTTTCTCATGGAGTCTGAAGTATTTTGTTCACGTTAAATAAAGTGTATATTAGAGGGCTGGCAGCAGATGGAGCACACTGACCTTTTGACAGAAGGTTTGAGGGAAGAGGACCGCGTTGGCACCGGCATCGATCGACCTCTTGAATTGACCTCGGCATCACTTTTTGAACGTGGGACTGTTTTCACTAAAAACAGGCAAAGAAATGTTGATGGAGATCGATGGCATTGAACTCCGCTGCCTTAATGCATCACTTGAAACTATCAAAGCCCAGTTGCCAAACTCACCCTCTTCCAAGTAACCAAAAGGGGTGGAGACATCATCTGAAAAAATGATCAATCATAAGCCTATTAACATTGGTTCGGTCATGTATCTATATTGCATGGCGCTAAATAATTCAGAAGACATTAAAACACCGTTTTCTTGTGTTTTCCTGTTGCTTCACACCTTCCATTAGGATAGCATTACAGGATCACCAAATTCAATCAAAGTGATTCATATCGATGCACTTTACAGGAAGCACTACTGAGCTAAAAACGGATCACAACATCTGAATAAGTAATGCACTGTAAAGCAAGAAGGCCACACCAACGACGCTGAGAACAATCACTGTATAAAGCACACATTTACTGCTGGGCTGCATTTACAGAATCATAGTTCACAGCTGGACGGATGTCACTGTGTAAAGCTGATTTTGAGAACCCAAACGAGGACTCAGGCATCAGACGAAAAAAGATTTCTACAGACCAAAACCAAAGCACGACCATCTGGAAACTAAACCCAAACAATAATTGCTGAAGCTTCTTATGAACAGCAAACAGTGTGAATGTTGTGTACAGCCTGGCCTGGCGGTCCACAACCTCACCGCAGGATTGCAGCAGCACCTAGTGGCAGCAGCGTTCAACTACAAGGTAAACTATGTTCCAGAATGAAGCTGAGATTTCAGTTGCCAGAAAGGTCTATTATTAGACAGCAAAAGAGAGGTTGTACGCAAGGTGTTACAGGTTTGTCAATGTAGAATTGCACAACGAAGCTTCGTGCATCCTCCTCGTCAGCAGCAACACGTAGGCGATGCATTCACATATATATTTACACATCATAATAAATTGTTTGGTTGGGGTCAAGTTGATCACTGAGGTAAAGGTCTGTCAGTTCAACAAATTGTAGTGTTGATTCTTGGTAGTGGCAGGTACCGTGTTGTTAAAGCCTGCATCACAGCTTTAGCTGCTCTAATGCATGGAGCAGAAAGGAAGAAGGTTTGTTGAAATTCTTTCAAATACTTTGGATGTGTTTTTAGACCACATGCTTTTTTACTTTACATGTGATCGGGTACGACAGATTAAAAGTATTTGAAAGGGCCCCGGGACGGCTGCAGATTAGTAAAGACAACGAGAGCGGAGGTACTACCAACGGATACCTTTTGGTCTCATCGGAATGTCATAGTTCTCAGGGAAAATGTAGGTGGGGCGATAAGGGTTTTCCTCAATAGGCTCTGAGCAACAGTGGTGGAGAGACAGAGCACAGCGTGACATTACATACAAACGCATGTCGACATATAAACAATACTAGGACACCGACAGAGAAACACAACATGCAATAATACAAATAAACCGTCTTACCAGGTATTCTGTGAATCTGTTTGAACATTGTCTTATACCAGTCTTTGGACTTTTCAGGGTTCTGAAATTCAGATATGAGCATTGTTAACAATAGTACATACAGTATGTATGCATCATATGTACAAAACACCCATTAAACATCTGCACTGAGCAGAGTTTTCTTCCTCCATCTAGATGTTGTTACTCACCCGTACAGGCACAATAGGCTTGTTGAGAGGACTGAAGACAGGGGAGTGAGGTGATAGTCGTAGCCTCTTCCCATCCATGTCAGGGGCTGGACTCGCTGAGTCTCTCCCAGTATCAGGACATTTGTCCCTTTCTGGGGTTGGGCCTGTAAAAATAAAACAAAACAAAACCCGTAAGCTGGAGAAAAGTCAAAGTTCATAGCATATTAAACACAGATAACATGACAGGGTTCAGTTAGGAATCTGTGTGAAGTACTACACTGAACACAATAACATGATCTACATATAATATAGGCTGCATAATAAATATATGATTAACACAGACACGTTTCTTCAGTTCAGTTGGCGGTGAAGTGGTCAGAACTGTTGCTTCACAGAAAGAAGGCTGCTCTGTAGCAGACTATAGTATAATGTAGTATTTGTTATGTATAGTATTTTATTCCTGTCTTAGAAGTGTTGTAAAAGTAACAGCTGATACAGACTGAGCCAACGTTAACATTAGCTGTTATGCTGTGAGAAAGAGACAGACAAGGACCGTCTGAAATCGGACTAAGCAAAGAAGCAAAGTTACAGAGAGCAGGACAAGGCTGATGGATCACAG